>VYZW01056299.1:40561-70351 GCA_013401315.1 Balaeniceps rex | reverse complement strand
CCATGAGCCCCTGGCACTGTCCCCCAGTTTGGCCAGGTCCCTCCATCTCTGACCCCCTGGCAATGTCCCCCAGCTGGGCAGTGTTCCCCTGTCTCCAAGTCTGGCAGTGTCCCCTGACCCCCACTGGCAGTGTCCCCCAATCTGGCAGTGTCCCTCCAGCCCTGACCTGTCATCAGTGTCCCCCAGTCTGGCAGTGTCCCCCCACCCTGCCCCACTGGCACTGTCCCCCATTCTGGCAGCGTCCCTCAGCCCTGACCACCCTGGCTGTGTTCCCCAGTCTGGACAGGTCCCCTCAGTGACCTGCCATCAGTGTCCCCCACTCTGGCAGTGTCGCCCCATCCCTGCCCCTCTGGCAGTGTTCCCCAGTCTGGCCAGGATGCCCCATCTCTGGCCCCTGTGGCAGTGTCCCCCAGTCTGGCAGCGTCCCTCCATCCCAGCCCCCCAGCAGTGTCTCCATCACCTGCATGCTGCCCTTCCCCGGAGCCCATCCCCTTGTGGCCACGCCAGATCTGTCACTGTCCCCATGAGCCGTGCATGGCGCATGGGGCAAGAGAAATGCCCCGCCAAGTACCACCCCATCACCCAGCTGGGACACCCACAGGTGTCCCATCCTGCCACCTCGTCACCCAGGTGGGACACCCACAGGTGTCCCATTGTGCCATCCCACCACCCAGGTGGGTGTCCCATCATGACATGGGGTCCCTGGCCAGGACTGAGCCCCTCAAAACACCCAGGGAAGGAGCTCCCTGCAATGTCCCCAAGCCCCAGCTGCAGGACGGGTGTCACTTGGGACGTGACACCCTGGGGTGGCCTCGTCCACCTGGAAGGGCATCAGGATCATGGCTGCAACCCAACTCCAACAACAGCATCAGGTTTCAGCCTGCAGTGCTGGGAGGAGGAGCAGGGCTGCAGCCCTGCCACCATCCCCAGGGCCACCACCCCTGGCCAAAACCATGCTGTCCCTGCCGCCGGTGCAGAAGCTGCTGCAGCAGCTACCGGCGGGGCCGGCCAGGTGGCCAAAAACACCGGTGGGCAGTGACACAGCCGAGGAGGTGACGAGCCCGGTGCTGGCCACCGAGGCCGGGCAACCCACCTGCTACAGCGCCCTGCGAGCTGATGAGCTGCGGCCACTCGCTGGCCCTGAGCCCACGGTGGCCACCGGCACTGGGCCACCACCACGGTAAGACCCCCCTCAAGGAGCTCCCCAGGACCCTCCGACGACGGTGGCTCTGGCTGAGCATCGTCCCATGGGTGCCACTGCCAGCTGCTGTGGGTGGACATAGCCTTGTAGGTCCCTCCGGTTCAGTGGGGATGGATGTCCCTTAGAAGAGGGGACAAGGGTGACAACCAGTCTTATAAAAGGGACGGTGGTGGCATTTTTCCAGCCCAGGGAGCGGACCAAGAAAGAGCTCTGCGTCGGGGCGCACTGGCACATCCATGCCACCATGCCCAGGAGGGGACAAGGGACACCCAGCCAAGCTGGGCTGGTGGCCAGGATGGAGCTGGTGATGGGTGCCTGCTCCCTGGGAAGGGATTTGGGGACATCCTAGGGTGACAACCACAGCCAGGCTAGGATGGACTCCTCATACCAGCACCCAGGGTGGGGACAGAGCTGGGTGCCAGCACCACGCTGGTCCCTCTGGCTCCTCTTTCACCTGACTGTAACCCAACTCCTGTCTCCATAAATATTGTATGGCAAAGGGTTGGGTTGCCAGCCTGATGGCAGGCTGGGAGCAAAAGAAAAGACTAAAAATGGTTAAAAATGGCTAAAAATGGAAAATGGGATTTTTTTTTTTCCCCTGGCATGGTGGAGGCATGATGACCTCAAGGAGATGCTCGATAGCAACAAGGATTCACTCAAGCTGGAGGCCATGAAGAGGATCGTGGCGGTGGGTGTTGTTGCCACTGGTGGAGACCACTGCCAGTGCCGAGCCATGCCATGCTGAGCTGTGCCGTGCTGTGCCGTGCCATGCCATCCGCCCCATGTCATGCTGCTCCTTTACCCCCTAGATGATCGCTCGGGGTAAAAATGCCTCCGACCTCTTCCCAGCCGTGGTGAAAAACGTTGCCTGCAAGAACATCGAGGTGAGGAAGGTCTTGGGTGGCCCTGGTGGCATCCGTGGGTGTCCCCAGGGTCTGGTGTCTCCCCTGCAGGAGGGTTTTGGGGATGGGCTGGGTTTTGGGGGGCTCTGAGGTGGCTCCACCACCTTCACCCTGTAGGTGAAGAAGCTGGTGTATGTCTACCTGGTGCGCTACGCAGAAGAGCAGCAGGATCTGGCCTTGCTCTCCATCTCCACGTTCCAGCGAGGACTCAAGGTGGGGTGGTTTGGGAACCCAGGGGGGAGATCAGGGCGGGCAGCAAACCACCCACGGCTGCGTTGCAGCTCCCCGCATGTCCCCACAGGACCCCAACCAGCTGATCCGTGCCAGCGCCCTGCGGGTCCTCTCCAGCATCCGCGTGCCCATCATTGTGCCCATCATGATGTTGGCCATCAAGGAGGCCGCCTCAGACATGTCCCCATATGTGCGCAAGACGGCCGCCCATGCCATCCCCAAGCTGTACAGGTAATGGGTGGTCGGCTGCTAAATTTTGGGGGTACCAATAAGGGTCCAGTGCTGGGGTCTCAGCTGCTTGTTGCAGGCAGGGACAGGCAGAGATGGGGGGGAGTTTGGTCTGTCCACACCTGCCCTGCTCTTCCCTCGCAGCCTTGACTCGGACCAGAAGGACCAGCTCATCGAAGTGATCGAGAAGCTGCTGGCGGACAAGACCACGGTGAGAGGGGTGCTGTGTCTCCCTTGCCCCTAAATCTGGGGATGTCACCATCCCCGCTGACCCGGCGTCCTTGTGGGGATGCAGATGTCCCCACCAAATTGGTGTCCTCGTAGGGATGCAGCCATCCATGCAGAGTGGCCATCCTTGCAGTGATGCTGCTGTCCCCACCGAGCCAGCATCCTCATGGGGATGCTACTGTCCCCACTGATATGGCATCCTCGTGACGATGCAACCATCCCTGCAGGGCTGGCATCCTCATGGGGATGCCACCGTCCCCACTGATCCAGCATCCTTATGGGGATGAAGACATCTCCACCAAATTGGCATTCTCGCAGGAATGCAGCCATCCCTGCAGAGCTGGCATCCTTGTGGGGATGCTGCTGTGGCCCAACGGGCCAAAATCCTTGTGGGGATCCCACCATCTGCACTGAGCCAGCATCCCCACAAGGAAGCCACCATCACCACCAAACCAGCATCTTCACAGGGACACCACTGTCTCCACCAAGCTGGCATCATAGGGATACAGCCATCCCTGCCAACCCAGCTTCCTCGCATGGATGCCACTGTGCCCCACTGATCGAGCATCCTTGCAGGGATGCAGCCATCCGTACTGAGCCAGCATCCTCATGGGGATGCCACCATCCCCACCAAACCGGCATCTTCACGGGGATGCCACCATCCCCACCAAGCTGGCATCCTCATGGAGGTGCCACCATCCCCACCAAACCAGCATCATGATGAAGATGACAGCACCCCGGTGAGTCACACCGGGCTTTCCCTCCCCAGCTGGTGGCTGGCAGCGTGGTGATGGCATTCGAGGAGGTCTGCCCAGAGCGCATCGACCTCATCCACAAGAACTACCGCAAGCTCTGCAACCTGCTCATCGACGTGGAGGAGTGGGGGCAGGTGGTCATCATCAACATGCTGACCCGCTATGCACGCACCCAGTTCCTCAGCCCCAACCAGAATGTGAGTGTGGGAGCCTCGGGGTGCCCTGGGAGCCCCAGTTTGGGCTGCCCTGGGAGCCCTAGTTTGGGTCAGGGAGGGGGGGTGCTGTTGGCGGGGGTGCCAGGCGTCCCACCTGCTGGTAGGAGTCCTTGCTGGAGGAGGGCACCGAGAAGGCTTTCTACGGCTCCGAGGATGAGGATGCCAAGGACACCAAGGCAGAGGCAGCCTCGCTGGCCAAGCGCAAGCCCTATGTCATGGACCCTGACCACCGCCTGCTCCTGCGCAACACCAAGCCCTTGCTGCAGAGCCGCAATGCTGCGGTGAGACCCCTGCCCCAGCCCTGTCCATCCCTGCAGGCAACCAGTGGTGTCCAGCAGCAGGGGCTCATGATGTCCCCACTTGCCAAGGAGCCACCAGAGTGCTTGAGGGACACCCAGGGATGGGCGTCCCCAGGGGTGGGCTTCCTCTGGGTGCTGCCAGCTGGGACACTGGGGGACACAGTCATGTCCCAGGGTGTCCCCATGCTTGCCAGGTGACGCTCGGGTGTGTCCCCGCAGGTGGTGATGGCCGTGGCACAGCTCTACTTCCACCTGGCACCCAAGGCGGAGGTTGGTGTCATCGCCAAGGCACTGGTGCGGCTCCTGCGGAGTCACAGGTCTGTGGCACCCAGGTTGCAGTGGTCCCCTACCCAGCCACCCCAGTTGCTGGGACCCATGGGGAGCCCCAAGACCCTGGGAGATACCTGCAAAAAGCCCATCCCCGCAAGGACGTCAAGTTGGGGCAAATTGCCAAAAAAGAGGCCTTTTTGGCCTGGCCTAGTCCAGACATGGCGTGGCAGCATTGTGGTGGTGGGTCCTGCCCCATCTTCACAGGGACTTGCTGGGGAGATCCGTCCCTGCCCCGCTGATGGTGGTCCCCTCTTTGTTCCCACAGCGAGGTGCAGTATGTCGTGCTGCAGAACGTGGCAACCATGTCCATCAAACGGCGGGTGAGTCTCGGACTCGGTGTGGGAGGAGTTGGCCCTGTTGACTCTGGAGTGGAATGAGGGCTAGCCAGCAGGGTCACCAGGGCCAGCTGCCTGTGGGTGACCTCAGTGAGGCGGGGACAGGGATGGCACTAATGTTGCTGGCTCTGCATGCAGGGGATGTTTGAGCCCTACCTGAAGAGCTTCTACATTCGCTCCACGGACCCCACGCAGATCAAGATCCTCAAAGTGAGCTGGAAACACCCAGCAGAATCCATCACTGGTGGCTTTGGGGATTCATGGAGTCCTTCCCTGTGGGGCAGCTGTCCTCCATGCCCTGGGGACAGGAGGACAGCAAGGACCCCGTGCCCTGGCACCATGCCCCCATGACGCCCATCTCTTCCTCTTTCCCACAGCTGGAGGTCCTCACCAACCTGGCTAATGAGACCAACATCTCCACCATCCTGCGGGAGTTCCAGGTATGCCATGGCCATACTGAGGCCACCAGGGTGCCACCCTGGCATGGCTCTGGGTGCCAAAACACCACCATGGAGGGGAAGGAGGAGAGCTCCACCAGGAGGAGTGGGCTAAGGCCATGCCAACTCCATGGGTGGCTCCAAAGAGCCCCAATGTGTGACCACCACATGGGGGGATGCCCAGCACTGGCGTGTGCGTGACATGTCGTATGTCTCCCCCATGCCTGCACAGACCTACATCCGCAGCATGGACAAGGACTTTGTGGCGGCCACCATCCAAGCCATCGGGCGCTGTGCCACCAACATCGGGAAGGTGCGGGACACCTGCCTCAACGGCCTGGTCCAGCTCCTCTCCAACCGGGACGGTGAGTGCACACCATGGGGGTGAAGCGGGGGCTCCATTGCTCTTGGGGCAGGACCCCGCTGAGGCCAGGTCTCTGCCCACAGAGCTGGTGGTGGCTGAATCTGTGGTGGTCATCAAAAAGCTGCTGCAGATGCAGCCGGCCCAGCACAGTGAGATCATCAAGCACATGGCCAAGCTCACCGACAACATCCAGGTGGGTCGGGGCGTTGCGTGGCCCGCAGGACCAGGTGAGTGGCAGCGGTGCCATGTGCCCGGGGGCATTTTGCAGGTGCCGATGGCACGGGCCAGCATCTTGTGGCTCATTGGCGAGTACTGCGAGCACGTGCCCAAGATCGCGCCCGATGTGCTGCGCAAGATGGCCAAGTCTTTCACCAACGAGGAGGACATCGTCAAGTTGCAGGTCATCAACCTGGCAGCTAAGCTCTACCTGACCAACTCCAAGCAGGTACCAGGGATGTGGTCAGACGGTGTGCCGCAGTTTCCCCACCAGGGAGGGAGAGGCTGGCTCTGAGCATGTCCTCTGGCGCAGAGCAAGCTGCTGACCCAGTACGTCCTCAACTTGGCCAAGTATGACCAGAATTACGACATCCGTGACCGGGCTCGCTTCATCCGCCAGCTCATCGTGCCCACTGAGAAGAGTGGGGCCCTCAACAAGTATGCCAAGAAGCTCTTCCTGGCCCAAAAACCTGCTCCCATCTTGGAGTCCTCCTTCAAAGGTACCCACTCCTGGTCACAGGGCATGGGGACATGGGGCCAGCTGTCACCACAGTGCTGCATGGCTGTCCCTGAGTTGCTGCCACCTCTCACCCTGCTGTAGATCGGGACCATTACCAGCTGGGGTCCCTATCCCACCTGCTCAATGCCAAGGCTGTGGGCTACCAGGAGCTGCCCGACTGGCCGGACGAGGCCCCTGACCCCTCCGTGAGGAATGTGGAGGTGCATGGAGTAATCCAGGCTGCGCGGGTGCATGGCAGGGTGGGCAAGGTGGGGGTATCATCTCAAGGTCTTGGGAGAGCCCCAGAAGGTGCCCAGGTGCTGCTCGGATGCCCCATGTCCCCTCTCTGGTGCCCACACACCTGCTTGGGGACAGGAGGAGGGGCAAGGGCTGCTCCTTGCCCATGGGCGGGGGGCCCACTCCATCAACCCTGTGCTGGCAGGTTCCTGAGTGGACCAAGTGCACCAGCCGGGAGAAGAGGAAGGAGAAAGTGGAGAAACCTTTCTACTCCGACTCGGAGGGAGAGTCGGGGCCCACGGAGTCAGCAGACAGTGGTGAGGACCTGGTGGCATGGCAGGGCACGGGGCAGAGGCCACTGTGATGGGGTATCGGGCAGGGGTCACTATGGCAGGGACATCAGGCAGGTGCCACCATGATGGGGCAGGAGCTACCATGATGGGGCATCAGGAAGGTGCCACCACTGTGTGGCATGGGACAAGTGACACCACAGTGGGGCATGGGGCAGGAGCCACCATGATGGGGCATCAGGCAAGGGACACCATGGTGGGGCATGAAGCAGAGGCCACCACAGTGGGGCATCAGGCAGGTGCCACAATGGTGGGGCATTGGGCAGGGGACATTGCAGTGGGGACATTCCACTGTGGTGGGGACATGGCAGGGGACATGGAGGGATGTGGCAGGGGGTTGTGGGGATGCAGTGGGAAGATGTGGGGGTGCAGTGGGGATGCAGTGGAGGGATGCAGGGATGCAGTGGGAGGATGCGGAGATGCAGCGGGATGCAGTAAGAGGATGTGGGGATGTAGCGGGAAGATGCAGAAATGCAGTGGGAGGATGCAGGGATGCAGCACGATGCAGAGGGAGGCAGTGGGAGGATGTGGGGATGCAGTGGAGATGCAGTAGGAGGATCCAGAGATGCAGTGAGATGCAGTGGGGGGGTGCAGGGATGCAGTGGGGGGGTGCAGGGATGCAGTGGGAGGATGCCATGGGGATGCAGCAGCAGGTGTGGGGACACAGTGGGATGCAGTGGGAGGATGCGGTAGGACGCAGCAGGGAGCTGTGGGGACATGGGGGGATGCAGCAGCAAGGTTGAGCCATGCCCCCTGCAGAGCCTGAGTCCATCAGTGAGGAGAGCGGCAGCGGCAGCAGCTCCAGCAGCTCCAGCTCTGGCAGCGAGGAGGAAGAGGAGGAGGAGGAGGAAGAGGAGGAGGAAGGCAGCGGGGAGCAGTCGGAGGACAAGGAGGAGGAGGAGGAGGAGGAGGAGAAGAGGACAAAGAGAAAGGAGAAGGAAAGCTCCTGGAAGGCAGTCCCAGGGAGTGTGGGCAGGTACCCCCTGGGAAAGAGGGGTGCCCCCAGCCGAACCCCACCCCGGCCCCCCCTGAGCTGGGCTCTCCCCACAGCCCCAGCGAGGAAGAGAAGGAGGAGGAGGAGAAGGGGGCAAAGAAGGCCAAGAAGAAGGCGTCGCAGGGGAGGAAGAGCCACGCCGAGACATCATCAGAGGAGGCCAGTGACTCCGAGAGCAGTTCCTCGGACTCCGACACAGGCTCCGAGGCAGAGGCCAAGCAGAAGGTGGCGGTGAGGGCCGGGCTCGGCTGGGGGGCAGCATGGGGACCCCCAGACCCCCAGTTCACACACCCCTTGTCTCTCTGCTCCCTTGCAGCCCCCCAGCAGCAGGGCCGGCCCCAAGGAGATCTCCCTGCTTGACCTGGATGACTGTGAGTGGCTGCCCGGGGCATGCGGGATGGCCGTTGTGGTGGTGCTGGGGAAACTGAGGCACGGGCACCCGCCCCAGTGGGGTCAGGGTCCCACAGGTCCTTCGAGGGCTGCTGAGCTGGGACAGGGACTGGTGGGATGAGCGGTCCTTGTCCCAGAGGATGGCTGTGGGACAGGTGCCTGTGCCAAGGGGGCTGTCCCTGTTGGGGCTGTGCCCATGGGATTGTCCCCATGAGGTTGTGCCCATGGGGTTGTGCCTACAGGGTTGTCCCCATGCAGGTGTGCAACCAGGGGACCCATGGGGCTGTGCCACTGGGGCTGTCCCCATGGTGCTGTCCCCACAGGGCTATGCCACTGAGGCTGTCCCCATGGGGCTGTGGCTCATCAGAGCTCTGTTAACCCTTTCTTCCCCCCCACACCCCCACACCCCGCAGTCACCCCCCTTCCTCCCCAGCCCGTCCCCGCCAGCAGCATCGTCTCCACCAGCCTGGTGACTGACCTGGAGGGCCTCACACTCACTGACACCTCCCTAGCACCTGCCGTAAGTGTCCCCAGTGTCCTTCCTGGTGAGCTCCTTGGGACCCCTGCCACCTGCAGGGGCCTCAGGGAGAACGTCGGCAGCCCACGCCAGTCCCTCGGTCCCTCGCAGCTGCTGAGCCCGGTGTTCGGCACAGTGAGGACCTACGAGCTGCTGCACCGCATGGCAGGCGAGGGGCTCTCAGTCGAGTACTGCTTCAGCCGCCGGCCCTTCCCGGGGGACCCCCATATGGTGGCCGTCCAGATCCAGATCTCCAACAACACTGACGCTGAGGTGAAGAGCCTGCGGGTCAGCGAGCCCAAGCCGCTCTCTGGCATGCGGATCCAGGAGTTCCCTGAGATCGGTATGGCACGGCACGGCATGGCTGCGATGCTGCAGCAGGGACGGGGACAGGGGTTGGCTGGTGGAGGGGACGTGGGACGCAGTGGCAGCCCTGTGCTTTCAGAGCGCCTGGCGCCCGGGGACACGGCCAGCGTGGTGATGGGCATTGACTTCTGCGACTCCACCCAGGCAGCCAACTTCCAGCTGTGGTGAGTGCCTGGCGCCGGGCGGGATGGGATGGGTGTCCCAGGGGATGGGGACAGTGTGGGATGCTCCAGGGATGGGGGACAGCGGGGCAGGACACAGGTGCTCCAGGGAATGGGGAAAGTAGAATGGGCACCAACATCCCTCCAGGGGACTTGGCGCATCAGACAACAGGTGACAGCCGGACAGGGCATGAGGTACCCCAGGGGATGGAGGACAGCTGGGCAGGGCATGGGGTGCCCCAGGGGACAGCAGGGCAGGGTATGGGGTGCTCCAGGGCATTGGGGACAGCTGGACAGGCACCAACATCCTTCCAGGGGATGGAGGACAGCAGGAGAGGCCCCAGGGGACAGTGGGACAAGGTCCCTCTGGGGGATAGGGGACAGCAGGATGGGCACCAGGGTCCTTCCAGGGGAGGGGGGACACTGGGATGGGCGTGGGGTGGTTGGGGGACAGCAGGACAGGCACCAGGGTCCTTGCAGGGGACACGGAGGTGGCAACAGCCCCAAGTCCAGCCTGACGGGTTCCCCCTATTCCCAAGGTCTTTTGTGCCTCAGTTTCCCTCCAGCCGCCCCCCACCCAGGGCAGGGATGGGAAGCGGGACCCAGGGGGGACGTTCTGAGCATGTGCCCCCCTCACCCACCTGTCTCCCCAGCACCCACACACACCACTTCTACGTCTCCATCCAGCCGCCCGTGGGGGAGCTCATGGCCCCTGTCTTCATGAGTGAGAACGAGTTCAAGAAGGAGCAGGGTGAGTGGGGGATGGGGACGGGGACAGGGACAGGGACAGGGTGGCACGCGGGCACCCACCACCCCAGCGCCGATGCTCACCCCCCATTTTGTACCCTCTGCTGCCCTCACTGTGGCCCTAGAGCACCTTGTGCAGCCGGGCGAGGGTAAGTGGCCACTGGGCTGGCCCCTAGACTAGCTCTGCTCCCCTCGTCCCCCTCCTGCACCCCCCGGCCCATGAGTCGGGGTGACCACCCTGGCACCAGGGTGGCCCTGCCGGGTCCCCCGTGCAACATGGAGGGCTCGTGCCACCCCTGGTGCTCCCAGCACCATGTCCGGTGAGTGACGGGGACACCCTGGCCCCACGTTCCCATGCTCCTGGAGCAGCAGCATCCCTGCCCTGGCCCCGCGAATGAGGGTCTGTGCTGAGTGGTGGGTGCTCAGTACCCTGCAGCACCCGGCCCTGTTGCTGCCGGTGACCAGAGGAGCCTGTCCCTGGGGACATGGCTGCTGCCACTGGGCAGGGACGCGGCGATGAGCCCAGGAAGGGTTATGGAAGAAGGATTTTCTTGAATCCGTCTCTGCCGGGCTGGAGAGGAGCAAGCAGGGCAGCCAGTTCAGGATGTCGGGGGGGACCCAGATGCGGGGAGCTGGCAACTGGAGGGGCTTGGTTTGGGGATGGCAAAATGGGGCTCGACAGGGACACGGACGCTGGGTGCATGGCTGGAGACAGGCAGGTGCCTCTGCTGCCTGCTCCAGGGAAGCTGACGGGCATGAGCGAGATCACGGAGAAGCTGATGCTGGCGGAGAAATGCCGGAGTGACCACACCATCGTCCAGCAAGTGACCTCGGCCGCCAACGTGGGCCGTGTGCCCTGCGGTGCCGACAATGAGTACAGGTAGTCAGATCCCCATACCAGGACCAGGCAGGTGCTGTCACCTCTCTGGTCCCACCCGACTCACAGAGGGAACACTCAGGGCTTTTTCTAGGACAAGGAGCCTTCATGAACCCACACGTGATGTCTGCCACCCACAGTCACCTCCCTAGTCCCCACCAGAGCATCCTAGGGGACAGGAGGGTGACGGGGGGGATGGCTCGCCCTGAAGCCTGTGTTTGCCGATGGGCAGGTTCGTGGCCAAGACGGTGACCAGTGGGAGCCTGGTGCTCATCACCCTGGAGCAACGGGAGGGCGCCACAGCCCAGCTGACCATCAACAGCGAGAAGATGGTTATCGGCACCATGCTGGTGAAGGACATCATCCAGGCCCTGGCGCAGTGATGGCCGGGCCCCACTGCACCCATGGCCCTGCCCTCCCACCCTCCTCTGCCCCACACCGCTCCCCAAAACGCTCCCTGCCCCAATTTCTGCTGGGTTATTCCCTGCCCCGATCCCCAGAGGGGCAGCAGACAGTGACCCCCCCAGGCCAGCTTTGCTGCTGGGAGGAAGGAGAGGGACGGGGCAGATGGGACACAGGGTGATGTTCCGCTCGGAGGGGTGGCAGCAGCTCCAGCCCCCATGGGAGCACAGCGTGCCTCCAGCCCCCGGCCCCACGCCACCATCTCCCAGTGTAACCCCTATTTATTATGGCCAGGATCTCCCAATAAAGCTCTTCTCAAACCTGCTCCCTTCCTCTCCTCTGCTCTGTGCACACAGCAGCCAGATCAGCCCCAAGCTGCCCCCAAGCCAGGTTCCGCCATCCTCCCCAGGGCAGCAATGGGGGACATCGGAGAACCAGCCATCCGTTAGGCAACCGGGGACATGCGAGTCCCCTGGGGGTGGCACCGCTTGAATCGAGTGGCTGCTGGCTCTTGGAGAAAACCCAGCACTGACACGCAGGGTCAGGGTAAACCCTCCTGCGGCTCAGTGGAGGGCAGGAGGCATTCGGTTCTGACCAGGGATCTGAGGAGTCCTGTGAGGTTTCCAGGTATTTATTCAAAGCACAATTGCTCGTCCTTTGATCACAGAAATGCCTGCTACTTCAGGGCTGGGTCTATTCTGCAGTGTCACTGGAGGGATTCCTGGGGCCAGCTCCAGGAGGCTTTTCATCTCCAAACTGTGGTGGGGGGGAAGGAAATCTGACTCTTTATCAAGATCTCTCCTCCCAGCATGGGTTGGGTGGGATTTAAGAGAGAGCTGGCTCTCCCTTTCCAAAGCTGCAGCCCAGCGGGGAGCCAGGCCCAGCACTGGAGGGAGAGGATGAGCAAAGGACACACAGGAAGGCCTGAACCCCATATCGCCTTGAGTCTGACCCCTTCTGCTGCTGCAAAAAGGGTGAGGGCCTTTCTGCTTTTTCCAGCACATGGGTAGGAGACGCGATAAAAACACCTTTCTTTTTTTTTTACGGTGACAAAACGCCAGCCAGAGCCACAGCACCACCAGCCGCTGGGCATGAAGCGTTTGCTCCCACAGGGAAAAGCCCATTTCCACAACGACGGGGGCAAGAGCTGGAGCGCTCAGCGCTGCCTTGCACCCAGGGGGGCTGAAGCCAGGAGCTGGTGGCGCTGCCACCACCCCATTCCCCTTGTGGGGGGGCCCCTTTGCCCTCACAGGGAGCAGGGCGAGCACCACAGCCTGCGTGTGGAGAGGCACCTGCGCTGAGGCGGCCCTGGGAAGGCTCAAGCTGCCGCCGGGCGTCGTGAGGAGAAGGAGAGACACCGCCTCAGCGTGGGGACCGGCGCGCGCCCAACATCCCGGCGCGGTGCATGCCGCGATCGGGGAGGAGTAATTGGGGGGGTGCGTCACGCAGCGCGCATGCGCCTAGGCTCCTCCCCTCAGCACCCTCCCCCCCCCCGGTCGGGGAGGTGGCCCATAAAAGCCGGCGGGGAGGGCAGGGTTGCCTGCTGTTGTTGCTTCCCTCCTGTCCGGGATCCGCCCGCTAGCCCGCAGCGCCGCCCATGGCCTTCCCGCCGGTGAGGGGGGGAGCGAGCGGGACACGTGCTGGCGGCCCCGGTGCCTCACAGAGCCGAGGTGGGAGGGAGGAGAGAGGCGGCGCGCGCGGTCCCTTTAAGGCCACCCCTGTCACGTGGTTTCACACGTTGGCGGCGCGGGGTGGTAGGTGAGGGTGAAAGGGGGGGACTGGCGCTGAGGTGATTTCCCGTCCTTTCTCCATGTGTGGCGAGGGAACGGGGATCGGATCCCCTCGTGCCTTACCGGACCGGCGGGGCCCAGCCTTGGGGGGGGGGCCTGCTGCTGAGTGAAGTTCTGAGGCCCGGTGGCTGTCGTGTGTCCCTGTCCCCCCTCGCCCGCAACAAGGGGCTCTGAAGGAGCTTCACCTCAGGCAACCCATCAGCTGACTGGTGCCACCTACAGGAATGAAGCCTTTATGGGAGGAAACCCAGTGGTCCAAGTCCGACCAGCAAGCGGTGCCTCTGGTTGCTCTCATCCCAGGTTATTGGCGGGTGAAGCTGAGCTGGAGGTGCTGAGCTCTGGTTCATGATGGTGGGGTGTGTTTTGGCTTGAGTGGGAACCTGTGGTCTTGTTTGGTAGCAAGTGGTAGTTCTGAGTGCTTCTCAACTCTGTCTTTTTTTAGCATGTGAAGTGAATGGACTGGTTATTTTACTCTTAAACCAGGTGACTGCAAGCTCCATGTAGCAAGACTGGCTTCTGTTGGTGACCTGGGAGACTTACTCCCTAATCTCTGTGCTGTTATGGGCAGAGGCAAGAGAGAGTCTTCTGAAAAACAAGTTATTTTTTTACCCTTCAGTATTTCCCAGCTAAAACCAATTAAGACTTGTTGCGGCTGCTTTCGTGATAGGCTAACCATGTGTGCTGGCAGCTGGAGTGTTGGTGAGGGGCCCCAGCTAGAGCTGTGCAAAGGATGGGAGCTGTGTTTTGTGAGGAGTTTCAGGATCCTGTTGCTTTGCTGCAGTTTATCTTGACTGGAACAGTATCCCTAAACGAATTAAAACCTTATTCTGCTTTGATAATGTGCTGAAACAGGCAGCTGTGATATTGCTTGTTTCCAAAGCTGCTTGAGCGATAGCTTCAGAATGTTTTGTTCCAAAAAAACACCAAAAAGTCGGTGCCTCAACAGGGAAATTCCTTTAAAAACAGGAGTTTTGTCAAAATTAGTGTTGTTCTGAAGTTAATGCTCCCCTGTAAAATAAAACCATCAAAATCCCTTTCAGTCTTGATTCCAGCCAGGTATGTTCAAGACTCTCTCCACACAGTACACCCTGGGAGAGCTGCTTAAGCTCAGCCTTGCTGATGGTAAGAGAGCTGATGCAGCCTAGCCTAACCCTGTTTGGGATGAGTTGGATGTGTCAGCTTGTTGCTTTGTTCGTGGTGTTGCTTGGTAGGAACAGTTACACCAATATTAGCTGACTTCAGCTTGGCAAACAAAAATTACTGGTAAAAGAGGACTTCTAGAGCTGCCTTTGATCAATGTGTGGAGCCATCTTGGCTTGATTATGTTGAGACTGACACCATTTTAACAGCATCTTAAATTTTATCTCAGGATTTAAGGCCCTCTTGGCTGTAGCTACAGTGCTGAGAACCCCTTCATGCATCAGCATGGCGCTGCCCCGGGGGGATTTCTATGAAAGATGTAAAAAGCAAAGGCTGAATTGTAGCTGGGGTGGATGAGCCTTGCCTGCTCCAGAGCATCCCCAGGAGCTAATGCACATCTTGGCCATGCTGGCAGCTGAGCTGTGTTTAATGACTTCCCTAAGGATTAGGTTATTCTAATCCTGTGCCAGTGCTGTTGTGATGCTGTGGGTTCTGCACAGCCCTGTGATTTCATTATCTGTAGGTGTCCTACTGGTGTGTTTGCCTTGGGGCTGTGGAGGTGCCTTTGTTTCCACTTACCTTGGACATCTTTGGTGGCTTTTGCTGCACAAGTGTATGTTGTTCCACCAACTGAACTGCTGCAGGTTGTGCATGTGTCTCTGGAGTGGGACCTCCTGCAGGTAAACTGCAGGCTGCAGCCATGGGATTTGCTTGGGGCTGATGGAGTGTGAACTCCAGAGACCTGACAGCTGTTTCTGATCTAGGAACATCCCTAGAAACTCTTGGCTCTTAAACAGAGACTGGGTGTCTTACCAGGCCTCAGGAAGCAGTGTTTGACTGCTGATGACTTTAAATGATGTGTCAGCTGGATCACACTTCTGTTTTCACTTGTTCATCTACTGGCTGCACCAATAAAATGGTATCCCCTCTCCTGGGTTGGGATTGTGCACTGTAGCAGGCAGGACCACCTGAGACTGTCTGTTGTTGGGTCACTGGCTACACCCCAGTGTTTCACATAGTGTGCCAGGTCACTGCTGGGTCCCGTGGAAGAAGGAGGACCCACCAGTGCTTCTGGACTTGTGCCTCAGTGAAAGCAGAGGGGATCACCAGCTCTGAGCCTGGGCTGTAGCTGTAGTTGCTGCTGTGCAGAGGACTTCCAGAGAAGCCTGAATAGGCAGCATGTGTTTATTGCAAAATCCTTCAAGATGGAGCATTGAAAGCTAATCCTAGCTGGGCTCAAGAGTGCTTGTTTGCTTGTCTTGGCTTGGGGATGTGAGAGTGGAGCAGGTTCTGGAGGATGCAGCCTCAGGCGTGGTATTTCCCTGTGCTTTGGTATTAACTCTGAGACTAAAGGATACAGGCATATTCTCCAGCTACACAGTTTGCAAACTACTTCCACCAGACTGTCCAGGCTGGTGAATGGTTTGGGCCCTGCATGCTTTGAAGACCTGCAGAGCTCTTCTCAAAGGAGTATCTCTCTTTTAGGGGTTTAGGGAGGAGGGTGAGCTTTACCAGGGGAAGGTATAGAGACATGAGGCACTTCCTACAAGGGGTTGGATGCCAGCTCCTGTGTCCAGGATGCTTGCAGTATCTCTAGGATAGCCTTGACAGTCTTAAGGTTAAAAGCTCTGTAAGTGGAAGGAATTCTTGTGGAAATACTTGGCTGTACTCCTGTTTTCTGTTCTTGTTTGTAGCAGGACTGGTGCTGCCGGTTGTGGGAAGCATCAAATGCTAAATGAGCAGGAACGGGTCAGGTGTTTGGTTTGCTGCTCGGGTTTATTTTTGTCTTGCTAGCACAGACTCCTAGGGAAAACATTTATGTCCTGCTGTAAGTGGTTCTTTAGCAGTAACAGGAGTAGAATATGGAGTTTCACACTTGTGCCAAAGCCCCCTGATGTGGTACTTTTTTATTAAAGATGACTGGCAATGCTTTCTGAAATTGAGCTTCTGTACTCCTCAGCTGTTTTTTATAAAGATGATTTAAAGCTTGCTCTGCCTGTTTCCTCTTGCCTGAAACTTGCTTTCAGCCCTACCTGTTTTACTCTTGGCTTGTAAATCCTCCTGCATTGTGCCTGCAGAGTCCCAGGACCGTATCTGGGGGTGGGCTGAGTCCTTCAGTAGACAAAAATCCCAGACTCCAGTGCTGAGTAGATGCTTGATAGTCTTAAACGGGCTGAAATCCCGAATCAATTGTTCGGGTCCTCCCTGGAGGCATCATGTGAGTGCTGCTTCCAGGACAGGGTTTCCTTTGCTTTTTAGCTAAATGGTGTGTGTGCGTGGGGGAAGCTTGTGTGTGTGGAGAAAACTAAGATGATGTGTATGGCAGTGAAACTGCTCATGATGAGAAGGTTGGGGGGGCGGGGAATGCAAGTCCTGTACTCTGGGCTAAAGCTTCTGTGTCCATGTGAAATTCAGTTTAGGACCTGCCTTCTGCCACAGGCTGCATACTGGAAAGATCAGTAAGGGATGATTTGAAAGTAAAACCAGCTTGGTGCTTCAGGCTTGCTGGTAGGTGAAATGGGGGGGGGAATGTGGGGGAAGTCAGGCCCAAAACTCTTGCAGGAATGCATCCAAAAGGTAGATGTATTAAATGTCTCTTTGACAAGTACAAATGGCCTGATTTAGAGGTTCTTTGTGTCTTGGAGTAGCAGGGGCTTTTTTGCCAGCCTTGATGCAATTCTTTAAATCTGGCTCTAACTTGATTTGCTTAAAGGCAAGGATTCAGCTCTAGAGGCCAAGACTGGTGAGGTTGTGTTTTCCTGCTCTTCTCTTTAATGTGGGTCCTAATTGATAGTGATACCGTTTGCTCAGCATGTTCAGGAGCAGAGTTCTGCTGCAGTGGCTTTTGCGTGGTGTGAAGACTTGCCCTCGGTCCAAAAATGCTGGTTAGAGATTAAGTTTAGTGGCTTCTGGATTAGCAGAGGCTTGAGTGTTGTGCAGCTGCACTGAAACAAGCCTAGATGTGAAAGGAGCTTGTGAGCAGAGCTGGGGGAAGCAGCTGCTCTTGCTAGTTCCCTGGACCGGCACCAGGAAGCAGGAGGGATTTGATCCTTTTCATGCAGAGGAAGCTTTACAAGAGCTCTGGCTTGTTGTAGGATGGTCCCAAAACCTTGATGCTGGTAGATCAGTGCCTGTAGAGGGTCATGCTAGAGCAGAGCTGGTTTGGGGTAACCTCCCTTTGAGGTCAGGAGCTGCTACCTAAAGGGAAGATCAGGATTTGGTTCTCTGCCTTTCCAAGGGAGACCTTAGAATTTGGGGCAATGTTTGATTAGCTGGCAAGTCATGTTTGTTCTGCAAGACTGTTTTCTGAAGTGATTGCGTGGCTGTCTACTTGGGCTATTCCAAGATGTTGTTCAGAGCTCCCAAACATGGGTGGTAAAGTGAGCCTTGCTTTCTTCTGCTGTGCATGGGAGTAGCTACTGTAACTTCTTGTGGTGGCTGCCTTGACCATGAGCATCTCCCTTGTCCCCCAGTGTCAGGAGGCTGATTCTGGGGAGAAGATGCATGCTTCTGTTAGTGAGATCTCTGCTTTGATGTTGTGGTGTGCTGGAGAAAAGCAGCAGGGAGCTCGTATTAGCAACCACACTAGTTTGGGTGCTGGGGCTCTTAGTCTAAAGTTCATCTTACCTGTAGTGAGCTGGTACCTGTTTGTGACTGGGGCGGTCCTGGTCTGATGTGCTTTGCTGACAAACTGCTGACCTGTTTGCTTAACTGTTTCTTTAATGTCAAGAATTGTACTTGAGTGTTGCTAAGACCTGGAGCTAAAGCTAATATGAGTATTGGAGGCAATCCAGACTTTCCACAATGTGTTGAAAGCCAGGTGGTGAAATACTGGGCTGCTTGATACTAATACTTTTTTTTACCAGAAAGAAGATACTGGGAGGAGCATAAAGGACTGCTGGGAGAGCCCAGATGCCCCTGCACTTTCCACTTGCAGCAATGCAGATATATTCCGCCGAATAAATGCCATGTTGGACAACTCTTTGGATTTCAGTGGAGTCTGCACCACACCCATCACAAAAAGCAAATGTGACATCCTGCCAGGTGATGTGTTTGGCTGGGTTCAAGGCATGCTTGAGGGTCTGGGGCTGGTGGAAGGGGGGAGTTGCTTGGTGGGACCTAGCAAACATATGGTGGTACTTCTTGGTGTGGTTGTTGTCACATGCTTGTGAGCAGAGAGCTGCTTGGAGTTGGGCTTAATGCTGTTTTGGTACTGGTGGCTTAATTTGTGTGCCTGAAAGGGATAATCCAGGTATTCGCTGGCAGTGTGGATGTGCCTGGGAAGGCTTGCTTATGTGATGCTGTGGATCATCTATGTGGGCAGGATGTGAGCTCTCGCTGCCTGACCTGTCATCTTCTGGCATATAGTTCCAGCAGACTCCTTTACAGGAGTCTGGAGGCAAGGTTAATCTGTTAGTGGTTAGAATGGCTGATCTGCTGCATACATTAAAAATGCAAAAGAATTTTGAATAACCGTGTTTGCCACAGGTCAGTTAATTGTGTATTTAAGAGGACACCAAAGCAGTACACGTAGGTGAAGATTTTCTTGCAAAGCAAGCTTGGGATTATGAAATCAGTGCTGCAAGTTTTGCTTCCTGCAGGCTGAGGGGAGTGGGCATATTCTGCTGTCTTGCACTTGATCTGCCTCAAAACAGAAGGCTCTGTGCCAAAGCAAGGAGTGTTGGGTCCAATCTTATTTTTATGTAAGTGAAGGACATGCTTTTGCCCCTTTACAGTAGGCAAGATCTGCCAGTAAATGTACCTGCCTGGTGCCTGATGTTCCTCTTGCCAGCACACTTCTGTGCAATGGTACTTGTGCCAAGGATTTGGGCACTTGAAAGAGATTGCTGTTCCTCCTCCAGCCTCTGAATTATAGGGTCAATAAACACTTTGGCCATTATTGGAAACAAACTGACCCTCTGGACTTGTCCCAAAACAAAGTGGGAAGTAAAGGGAAAAACCTCACTAGCTGGTGACCTTGCAGGCTGCTGTAGGCAGAGAAGCTTTCTCTGCAGTCTGTTGGAGACAGGGTTGTCTTGTCATCATGGATAATCTGATGAGTTTTAATCAAATGGGTGTAAAAAAAAAAGCTGCTAACAGGTGTCTGGGCATTCTGTGGGTGTGTTTGATGCTTGTGCGGTGCAACTTTGTTCTGGACTAGTGAAATGAGTGTTACCAGATGACTTCCGGTGCAGCTTAATCTCCTGGGTATTTGAAGGGCTTAGCACTGTGGACCAGGGGCTGATCTGGCCATGTGATCCTGTGCTGGCGCTGCAGAAATACCAGAGGAACTGAATTGTTTGCTTTGAGGTATGGATCTATAGCCAGCATTGCTTGGAATGTGCCTAGTAAAATGGTATTGGAGGATATGCTGGCTACTCCTGAGCAGTTGCATAGTGAATATTAACTAATTCAGGTCAGTGATGTGGTTGGTGGTACATTTTTAGAGATTTGCTGTTGTACTGAGCTGTTTAGATTTTTTTTGTCCCTTGGCACAGTGGTAGTCAGTGTTGTATCTGATCTTGATGCACTGGAAGCATAAGGGAAAAATAAACGTAAGCATTTTCCTTTATCTCCTTACAATAAGTTCATGAAAGAGTTGCTTCTGGCTGCCTTGTTGAAATCTTAGCTATACCCCTTCATGTTCCATTAATAATTTGGAATGGGAATGTTTTCTAATTAAGTTTTCACTTCCTTGCCAAAGTTAACCTAGTTGATAAAGGAATTATCCCTGCCCACTAGAGCAGATTCATCCTGTGAAGCTGTGGGTTAGTTTTGGTATTAGGTCTGGGCTTAGAGCTGGCCCATCAATTTTAGTTTGCAGTGCTGTCTTCTAGACTTCTAAAGTTCTTCTTGGAGGGACTGGGGTATTCACCTGGCAATGACCTGCTGCTTGTAAATCTCTGCTTTGTCTGTCAGTTGCTGTGGTATTTCTTATGGATGCCTGGAGCAGGGGCTCTTGCCTGATGTGGAGCTGCTGAGAGCTTGGTGCCTTGGTTGGAAACTGGGTGAATTTCCCTTCAGTGGTGTTAAACTGCTTGTGTTTCAGGCTGTCACTGAGTAACTTCTATGGAAGACCTCTCGTAGGACAACTATGGTGGGACTTGCATGTAAAAAAGGGAGGCTTCTTCCAGCAAATATACTTTTGCTGCAGGGCGACTGAAGTTGTGCTTTTTGGGACATCCTAAGCAGCTTTTCTTGTTCCTGATGTAGCAGTTGAGGCCAGTTGCACAAGTAGGTGCTGGCTGCTGGCACAGCCATTTGTGCAGTATGGGGACCAGGGTGGGGGCCCTGCTCAGCACTGGGTAACCTGACAGAAGGCTTCTAGCTTGTATCAGGTCCCTTGTGCAATGGCACAAATGCTTCTGATGGCATGAGGAAAGAGGCTTGTTCACTTCCCAAAGGATGCTGGGCACTGCTGAGGCGGGGCTAGAAAGTGGCTGCCTTGGGTGCCCTCACCCTTTAGGCTAATGGAAATGTGATCTTTTTCAGAAGGTGCCTCTGGGCTGTATGAGAGACTGGTAATAGAGTACAACCTGAACTACCCCGGCCAGGCCAGCAGTTATCAGCTGTAAGTATGTGGATGAGTCAGCATCTGCCAGTGCATTGGCAGCTCAGTTATTAGTCTACTTGCAGTCCCAGCCTTGTTTTGTTAGCATCAGTCAGGACTTCTTGGTAGGTAATGAGGGCCTGAATTCAGCAGTTCTGCAGGCTTCCTTCTGTCTCTGAACCAGGAAAGTGCATGAGCTGCTTCTGTTTAATGTGTTGCTAATGAGCATCTTCTCCATGAAAAAGTTGGTGCTGTCAGCAAGGACCTGAATCCTAGGACAGCTATTGTCCACAAATGGGGAGGTGCTTTGACCCTTGGACCCTGGCCTAGGTTGTGGCAGTCTTTTGCAGAAATATACTTGGTGGCTGTAAGGCTGAGCAGCTGATTACTAAAACTCAGAATATAATGCTGCTAGCTGTCTCCTGCACTGGGCAGATGGTTTAGAGTGTGAAGCAGTCTGTTGGGGCTGTTTGCCATGCCTTTAAGTGAACAAGATGAGGCTCTGCAGGATCAGTATCTTGCCTTTGGTGAGCCTGGCTTCTGGGTAGGTGACCTGCAGAGCAGAGACCCTTGATCTCATGTGGTGTCTTGTCACTGCTCCAAGTTAAATCACTTCTGAAGAATTTGTGAGCCTCTGGTACTTGGTGCAGGAACAACTTGTGTATTGTAGTTAGGCTATATTATCATGAAACTTGTAACATGGGCAGCCTTAATGAGCCTGGAGATCCACCCTTAATGTAGTAGCTGTAACAGGTGAAAGGACTGTCTTTTTACAACTTAAACTCTTTTGGTTGGGGGGGCTTGGGGAAGAGATTTTATTCCAGCAGGGGAAATACTTGTACTTTAATCTATCATGGTTCCTCAGGCTTTTCAGTTGTCTTCCTCAGGTCAAACTAAATTTATCCTGGATTGGACTTGTGTGTAAGAAGCCCCTTTCAGCATTAAGAGGATTACATGTGGTGGAGAAGGGGTGGCAGAAGTTTGTGACCTTTCACTAATGCTATTGGGGAAACACGTGTGGAGACACCTTACTTGGTGCGATGAGGTGTGCAGCAAGACGGTGCTGAGAAGAGATCAGTACAGCAGCAGTCTGAGCAATGTGAGAGAACAAGCTTATTCGGCAGTCCTGGATCTGACACAGTTGGAGAGTTATCCAGATCTGGGCAGAGCTGCATGGCATAAGGGACTGCCACTGGAGATTTAGCTTGCCATACCTAATGTTAAATATCTATAAAGATCAGTTTGCAGTTAATGATCATACTTGGTGAACTTAGTTGCCTTGACAAAATTATCTGAGTCGTCAGGACCAGCCTGACCACCACTACAGTGGTTCATGGGTGCTTGCTCCAGGAGTTCCCCAAGCCTAGGCTCAGATTCCTAGCCCAAACCAAAGGGTACAGTGCAGCAGTGTGCTGAAAGCTGTAATTGTAGAACCTGTCTGGTAGCTTCTGGGACAGGATTGTGTGATGCTTCAAAACACCTGTCTTTCAGGCTGATTCAGTCCTCTCTGAAGAAAGGCAAAACTTCTTCAGCAAGGTTGTGTAGTGCAGACATTAACCTTAGTGGCTTTTAGTGTGGTGTTGGAGATGGGAGAGAAAATGTGGCCTTGGTAGAGGCAGGAGTCAACATCTCCCACCAACTTGACTGTTGCCAGTGCTACTGGAGTGCAGCCTGTCCTTGGGCAACTGCTTCACAAGGGAATGTGGTTCTCCTCTCCCAAATCTAAAGCTGATCTGCATGTTCATCACCAGTCTGAATAAGAATGTGAGCAAAGCCAGTTTCTTAAAGGTAGTGGGTGGTTTGTTTGCCAGGCTTTAAAGCTGGGCCTTGCTGGGTGGAAGGTCCTGCTACCAGATTTGGTTGAAAAACCTAAACCAGCTTTTGAAAACATCATCCTGTTCTGTAGGCACAACCTCCAGCTTAAGTAGCACAGTGAGTAAAGCTCCCTCTTCAGCCTTTGTATGCCCATTTACTCACCTGGCTAGGCTGACTGGCATCAACTGAAGGCAATGCTAGCTTAAAACAAACGGATTTAAAAGGATTATAGGTACCCCAAATGTCCCAGCAGCATTGATTTCCCTTTCATTAAGCTCTGCTCATTTAACTGAGACAAAGCAGCCATTATTTTGCTATAAGTTGACAGTCCATTGTGTGAAGAAATGGGAGATGCTTAAATTACTTCCTGTGGATGGGAGTGGCTTAAGGTGCCAAGTTCAGTGTAAAGCCAACACTTTGTGGCCCATCAGGTCCTAATGATTCTCAGTGGCTGCTTTATTTAAGGAAAACTGAAGGACAAATGCAAACCCAGACTAGCTGATGACTAAATTGGCTTCCTGTTTGCTCTCAATTGCAGTCAATTAATGACCTATTGCTTGTTTAGCCACCCAAAAAGTCTTCTCTGGTACTATAATGTAAAGTCCTGTGTTCTTCACTACTCTGCAGCCATGAGGAAACCTGCCAGACAGTGCTGGATGAAGCTGACCTGATGTGTGTGGTTTTGGACATGGGGACAAAATGTTGTAGATGCAGAGACCCCAAATGTAGTGCTACTTGCCTGGAGTGCGTGAGGTTAACAGGTTGCCTGAGGCAGAGCAAGGCTGTTAGCAGGAGCTCACTTGGAGCTGGCAGCTGAGAACCATTCTGCTTGCTGCAAATAAATGTTCTGTCTGGTACACACATCCAGAATTGACATTCAACACCTGTGCCCCAAAAGAGGTGTGCATCTACTGCCTTAGGTTTTTGCCTTTATATTTCAAGTGTCACATTAACAGGTCTTTGCCTATGTGGGCACAATGCAGTTCTGTATAGGAATGTAGCTCTAGTAAATGGGC
The DNA here is from genome assembly GCA_013401315.1 of Balaeniceps rex. Lineage (NCBI taxonomy): Eukaryota > Metazoa > Chordata > Aves > Pelecaniformes > Balaenicipitidae > Balaeniceps > Balaeniceps rex. The sequence goes on along the minus strand of VYZW01056299.1, from coordinate 46,759 downwards.
TTCGTCATCAGATCTGCAAATGGAAGCAGATCAGTGTTGTGTTCTGCAGAGAGCAGGGACTTGGCCTAGAGCTGTTGCACTCTACTGCAGTTGCAAATTAGGCAGTGTGCTGAAGATTCAGCAGGTTTCCCGGTGTGCTGCTGTTCAGGTTTTGGTGCTGTAATGTGGCAGTCTCTCACTGTTACTCTTGAAGGAGGTAGGTAGAGCAGCAAGGCAAAGTTGCAGTGCCCTCTTCCTTAGTTTCTTCAATAGTTGCTTGCCAGCTGTTCAAGTGTTTGTGGTTATGGGAGTAAGGCAGACTCTTTGCTCTGGCTGTGAAACAGGTCATGCAGCAGCAAATGTCTCCACTTGAGGAATTTTTCAGATTACAGGGAAGATGATTAGTGGCATATAAGAAAAACCTCTTGTAACTAGTAGGTTTATATCTAACAAGAGCTTTCCTAAGCCCCTAATGAATCCTCGGTGTACCTTATGAATACAATTGGCTCATCCTCTAAAAGCTTTCACTTGAGATTTGTTTGTCTTGTGTGCAAAATGTACTTGAGAAGCTTAATTTTCAGGGATGCAATTCCTAGCCTTTAAAACTGGAGGTGTGAAGAGGTGTGAAAGGCAAAACAGTGCTTCTGCTGTGAGCTGCCTTCCCACTTGTGATCTGAAGGCTGCAGAAATGCTGACCCTGCCTCTTGTTTCTCTGGATTTGGTTTGGAAGTTCAGCCTTGGTCAGAGCTGTAGTCCACAAGGTAGCTGCACCCAAAGGTGAGCCTGGTTTTGTCAGTGAAGAGAGCTTACAGCTGAGTTGTTCTTATCCTTCCCCTGCTCTATATACTCAGGGGCCTCATTTGTGGAGGGGCTTCCTCTGTACTCAGGTTCTGCTAGAAATTAGCATGTGGGAGGAAAGGGAGACCTCTTCATGGCTGCAGAGGTGGTAGGAGTGGGATCTAGCTTGTTTGGTTCATGCTTGCTTAACCATTTTGTTGCTGCCTTTCTCTAGATTTTCAGTTTAAGATAAAACCTATTTGCTGGATTTTTAGCTGGCTTTGCAAGTGGCCTAGGTCTGGAAGGCTCAAACATCTGTGCTTGGTTGAAGCATCACCTTTCAAGACTAAGTCTGATGGCACAGAGGGATGCTGCTGCTATGGGACAGGGTCTGAATCATGCTCAGCTCTCCCCATGCTACCTTAACCCGCCTGCCACAAACTGCCTGTGGGTCACACTCCTGGTGCCAGTCCCTGCTTGTCCTCTCCACACAGGCTTAGGCTGTAATTTTCTGAATATTTTCCTGTTTCAAATGCCTGGTTGGTGCAGCCACACTGCATACCAGATCAGGGGAATGAGCTAGGCTTAAAACTAACTCCTGGTGGCTTGGTTTTAACCAGATCAGCTCCTCAAGCCAGCTTCCTGTGTGGAAACTCATTTGCCTAAACTGGTGTAAGTGGGGAGGGAGTGCTGGGGTGGGGACAAGTGGCTGGGGCTGCAGCTTGTGTAAGCTGTCTGGGCTGGTAGGGTTTAACTGCAGGTTAAGAGCTGAACTGTGTGGAGATGCTTGCCTTTAAGAAACCTCTGAAATGTCTTAAATGTGATGTTAACATTTGAAGTCTGAAAAATGCAGCTTTCTGTCTGGGTGGTGGTGTGGAAAGCTGTCCAGCCTGTGCTGCGGTGTGCCCTGGCTTCAGGGATCTCCTGGACAGACAGGAGGACATCATCCAGGAGAGCTGTCTGGTCCAAGACCTGCGCAGGAGCATTTTACTAAGACTTGCTTCTCACGATGCTGCTGAAATCAAACCTAACCAGCTCGGGAGGTGGGAGCTCAGTCTCTCCCAGATGTGCGGGCATGAGCCCAGTGCAGTGTGGCTCCCTCTGCCAGGATGGTTGGCTTCCAGTTGCAACTCCAGGGAAAAATGCAGGTTGGAAAGACTCATGCTGGTTTGTGGGGCTTGGAAAAGTCTGCAGCGAAGCATTTGGGCTGGGTTGGGCTGTGTCAAGTTGCAAAGTGAAATTATTTAATATTTGGTAGATGTTTACTTATGAATAACTTCAGGTTATGACTCTTCAGACTTAATTTTTGTAGGAAACTTGTTCTTCCTGCCCCAGTATCCTATTAGTTTTGTCTGCCATCAACAATGGATTGCTTTGTAACAAATTTCCAGGCTCTGAATTTGAAAATAACATTCCAGAAATCCATTTAAATTCTATTTTTTAAGTTTTTCCTTGATGACCTGTATCCACCTTTCGGTGTGACTGGGAGTGTTAAAGGGGAAGCAGGCTTGTGCTGGCTATTTGCTTTGGATGGGAAAAGGTCTAATTAAAAAATCCTGGTTATCTAAGCAAATTCTACTCTGCTTCAGCAGTTATACCCATAACCGAATTGCAGGGAGCTTGTCTTTAATGTAGATTGAAGTCATCAGAGGGAAACATAGATCTCTTGAGCTTGAATCTGATTGGGTTCAATTAAACAAAACAGCTTATTTCCTGAAAAATGTAGATAGCTAGGGAAAAATGTGTCTGGATGCTGTGGAATGAGTGCTTCTCATTGCTGATGAATTTGTTCCCTATTTTCCTTACTACTTTAGTGGTGGGTTTCATCCAAGATGTTGGATCTGGGTGGGGTTCAAGTTCTGCTGTCTGTCTATTCTGTTTGTGTCCATGCTTCCCAGAAGATGAAGCTTGGTGGGAATTAATCTTGAAGATGGCAGAAAACCTAGCAAGATCCTGGTCCCCAAAGGGAAGGTAGCCTCCTACTGCTAGGGATCTGGGCTAGAGCACAGCACTTCTGCATTTTCATAAACACAGAAATGTTACATATTCATATGGGCAAGTTATGGTTGCTGTGGGAACTGAGTTGTCTGAGCAATGTGCCTTTACCCTCTCCTCCCTACAGCTGCATTATAAATGTTTTTAGGGCCTGTCCAAAACAAGTGATCTGAAAACTGTACTGGAAGAATTAATGCAGTGAAATACCTTGCTGAAGATGCAGTGTGACGCTTTCGGAGGAATATTCGATGCTGTTACAGGTGCTTGATACTAATGTGACTGAATTGGCACTACAGCTTGTACTAGTACTACTAGGGGAGTAGAAAAAAAAACAGTGCATGCTATCCTGGTGAAGTACTGTGGAGGAGGCTGCAGCTGGGAGGGGGGGGAAGGCAGCATGTTGCCAGCAGGTATGGTTTTAGCTGGTCTCATCCTGATTGCAATGTTTCAGCCCCCTCGTTGTGTTCTGGGAATGTTGGTGCTCCCCAAATCACCATGGGGTGAAGGTGAGGGTCCCACCTCTGGTGTTGGCAGTGGCCTGTGTCTCTTTTGGGGTACCCAGTTGACAGTGGGGCCTTGCCTGGGCTTTGCTAGGTCACAGGCAACTGAGTGGTACAGGGTGTGGCCTTGGGGGTGGAAAAGGAGGCCAGGAATGCTGTCAGGCTGTCTGGGATGGCCGGGGCTGCACATGAGGGATAACATGACAGGCTGGAGTCACTGCAGCACCCGGCTGAAGAGCTGGGAGTGGTGTGTTGGAGGTGTACATCTGATGGCACAGTGGGAGGGTGTGGGGGCAGGGGGAGGAGGAGATGGCTGCTGCTGCTTGGTAGCTGGCTTATGAATGCCCTCTGACTCAGATTTTGGGTAACACAGCTGAGCATCTTGTGGTTTCATCAGCCCCCAGATCCCTGCATTAAACTGGAATTCTCAGACTGTGAACCTGCTGCATTTCCTTAGGCTGTTGGCACAGGCTTAAACCAAGGCAAGAATCCGGTGTCTCCAGTACCGTAGGCCTGTGAACACCCTGCAGGGGAGGGGAGGGCTAGAAAAGGGGTGGGGGGGGACCAGGTGTGCAGAAGGTAAACAGGCCATGAAAAATTTCTGATGTGAAATGGGTCCTGTGCTCTGGCTGGTCCTCTTCTCCCTGTACCAGTGTGATGTGCCCACTCGTGCTGGACCTAAGATAATGGACTTCGGGGGGGGGGGCGGCAGGGGGGATGTTGGAGGTTATCCTTGTTACTCAGTGGTAAACAATGCAGAGTCAGTGAGGCACAGTGGCCAAGTTGAACCAAATAGATTATGCTAGCAGAATTGCGAAGCTTTGCATTGGGCTCTGAATTGGAGCCAGCAGCTGGAGTCTGTCCAGGACTAAAGTGTTTTTGGGTTTTGTGGGTGGAGGGAGGCGGGGAAGGGAGAGCTGGGTAGCACTAAAACTGTCTGCTCTGTTGCTGCTGCTATCGTCGTTGCTGGGGGGATTGCTGCCTCGAGCCTGTCATCTGCTGTGCCGTATTGTGGAGCCCTGCTTTTGTGTTGCCTGCCTCCCTTGATTTACTGGAGCTGCACCTCTCCTGCCTGCTGTCTTGTCTTTGGGGGAATCTTATCTGTTCTTCTTACCTTTATTTTGTAAGAGCTGATGCAGTTCTCTTGCATGGCTGAGTGACGTCACTGTCAGCACAGTAAGCATCAGCAGCCTGGTCACATGCTGACCCAGTCAGTAATGCAGACGGGATAGGAAGGTGGAGGGGCTGAGGGGGGTGGGGGGCTGGTTTCTGGACATATGGTAGCCCTCCCTTTTGGGGTGCAACTGCTAGTTGCAGAAGCTGTGGCTTCAGAGCGGCAGGAGACCTGGCTCGGGGTGTAACGCTTCAGAAAACTCCTTCTTTAAAAAGAAAAAAGCAGCCCTGAACTCTCAAGCTTCTGTTTGTTCTCAATCTGAGCAGACTTCCAGGACTCTGAAGAAGCAGTGGCAAGCAGGATGCTTTTCCCCACGTCCACTCAAGAGTCTTCCCGTGGCCTCCCAGACACCAATGATCTGTGCCTTGGCCTGCAGTCCCTCAACCTGACAGGGTGGGACAGACCCTGGAGCACCCAGGATTCTGACGCTGCAGCACAAACCAGCACACAGTCCGGTGAGTCTGACACACAGCAACAGTTGTTGGATTCCTTTTATTTTTGGCTGGTTTAAAGCTAACACGGAGCAGTCTGCTTGTGTAATGGGGTGCTGGCAGTTACTGATGGGGGCTTCTTGACCCATGATGCTTGTGTAACGTGGCAGTTGCGGAGGCTGTGGCTTGCTGTGCCACAGCCCCCTCTGCTCTGCTGTCAGTTCACTGCAGACAAGGAGTGCCCAGGCTTATGTTTTGCTGTGTGCTGTAATGCTGGTAGAGGAATAACCTCGCTGAGAGAAGAGAAATCCTCTCCCTGCATTTGGAGGGAGTGGGTGGGGGATGTGTTGTCAGGAGGCTGAATGGGCTGGGTGGGAGTGAGGTGAACTTTGCTCCGGCAGCCTGAGAAAATCCCTGGGGGCAGGTAGCTCTGCAGGCAGGGGTGCGTGTGCTTGCAGAGGGACACCCCCCCTCGCCTGGCTGCGAAAGTCCAGGCAGCACCACTTGCTTCTCCACTACGGCAGCATTGCCTGCCAAACTCTGCCTGTGGGGTGTGGTAGGTGCAGCTGGCACCCAACTAATAACTTCAGCCGGCAGCTTGCAGGCTGGGTGGAAGACTTGGAGGGATCCTTCTCCACTCCCACGTTCAACTAGAAATAGCAGTCTGTTCCTAGCAGTGGGCTGGAGGAGATGCAGTGGAATGGCTTCTTGCTTTAACTCTTTTGGTCCAGCACAAACCGATGTGATTGGCAGGGTGTGGGCTTGCAGCCATGCACTGCTGGCTGGCTTGCCCTTCCCCCTTAATCCTCTCCAGTCTGGTTTTGCAGCTGGGATTGGATGGGGAGTTTTTGGGGTTCTGGGTGCTTCCCCCAGAGTGATGCAGGGTTCAGTTAACTCTTCCAGAGGCACCAGCCTTCTCTGTAAAATCGCAGGAGGAGAAAGGGGTGCTGTGTGCACAAACTTAATTCATCTCCTTGGCCAGGTGACAGGGCAGGAGGGTAAAACAGAGGCAAGAGTTCATTTCCCAGCCTTTAAGGGCTGTAAAAAAAAAAAAAGTTTCACAAATGGTTCAAGTATCAGTCCATGGAAAGATCTAGTGCTTTGGCAGAGTTTGTACAAGTTCAGCCTGGTTGCTACAGAAACTCATCCCTTTATAGCAGCACGCTGCTGCTTTGTTAAAAGGGTAGTGCATCTCTGCGCAGACTTGGGTGACACAGGAGGCCTCAGGTGTAAAGTTGGTGCTGACAGGAATGTAGATAGCTTTTGGGATGGCCTGGGCGGGGTGATTTGCCCATGTACATGGGGGGGGGGGGGGGAAAGGGGGGAATTTGACGCCGCCTCA
>VYZW01056299.1:14539-40550 GCA_013401315.1 Balaeniceps rex | reverse complement strand
GCAAGGGGCTACTGTTGACCACCTCTGATGTCCAGGGGATGCTGCCCTTGGGATAGGAAGAGCTGCTGGGACACAGCCCTGAATGTTGCTGCATAGGTTGTAAAACAAAAAAAAAAAATCAATTGTGGGGTAGTAAGAGTTTGAAACAACAGCTTCATCTGCACAACTCACTTGAGTTTCTACATCTAATTTCTGCAAGACATAGCATACAGGATTGTGTGTGGGCCCTAGCACAGGCACTTAGGGTCTGCTTGCAGTCAGGTTGCAGTAGCTTTATTAAGCCTTGCTCTGCTCCAGCACATGGTCCTATGGGCTTCCTCTAATGAACCAGGGAATACCACACACTTTGTATCTATCCTCCTTTTGTTGCCAGCCAAAACCTTGAAGGAGGAGGGAGAAGTGAAAGTTGTTAGTGTGCAGTGGTCTGGACAGGTGCCTTAGAGCCATGCACTGAGCCTCTTATGGTTGTTAGCAGACTATGGGGCACTGAACCTCTGTTATAGAATCTTTAATGTAAAGAGCACACTTAAAGCAGGCAATGTCCATGCTGAACGGTTCTGCTGCTGCTGACAACCATAACACCTGGGGCTCAGCGCACAATGGTGCTGCAGAACAAGGGCTGTCACACACACACAGGCGGCTGCTTTGTGCTGATATCCCAGCCCCACCTGATCTGCTGGAGCTGTCTCCAGTGCTTTCTTGGCCAGCTTCCTGCCAGGCTGTCTTGGCAGAGGCACGGATGTCTCTGCAGTGCTCTGGCAGGCAAGCACTGCTTGCACAAGCCTGTGGCAGACTTTGCACCTTGCAGGTTGGGCAGTGGGGCCAAGCGGACTGTGGTGGGGGAGTTTCACTGTCAAGGGTGGAGGCCTTCTGGTTTCAGGAGAGAGATTGATTTGGAGATGATTTGAAGATGCTCTGGTGACCTCCCTCACAGAGGCTGTATCTGGTGTCAGGTGCCCCCGCTGACTGCAGTGCATTGTGCAGGAGCTCCTGCCTGCCGCAGAGGCCTGGGAAGAGCAGTAGCAAGGATCTAACTGTGGGCACTGCCCTGGGCTTGGGTGAATTGCACCCAGTGGGTGTTTGACAGCTTGTGGTAACAGATGCTGGAAGATGGTACCCAGTACTCTCTGGAGAGGCCTGTTTCCTCACTTCTCACTCCTGGTATTCCCCTTGGTACATGAGGGGGGGATGGCTGGTGTGTAAAACCAGCCCAAATGCAGTTGTGCTGCTTCCACAGAGGAGCCTCTGGCCTGCAGAGGCTGTGTACAGGGTCTAGGGCTGTATAGCTGGGGGTGTTGTGGTCCTGAGACCTCGTTCTCCCTCTCAATCCCACCTTCCCTTCCTGGGGGTGTGGCAGCTGGGCCAGGAGTGCTCCTTCGCCTGGGCTGCTGTTACTCTGCTCAGAGAGCTGTGGGGATGGTGTATTTGGCTGGAGAAGTGAAATGCTGATATCTGTGCACAGCTGTTGTATTGCTTCAGCCTGCCCACAAGTCCCATGTCTGCAGAGCCTCATCTTTTTCTCCTCTGTGTGGGCCCTGGAGTGGCAATGTGGAGCCCCTTTGGAGGGGAGATCTGGTAGTTCAGGAGTGTCTTTTGAAAGGCTGTGAAACACTCCTCTCTGGGTGGCAGAGAGTGTTCCTGTCTGAAAGCCGTATGGATCTGAGGAGTTGGCAGATGCTGATGCTTCCAAGTGGCCTAGCTGTTCTGTGACAGAAAGAGGGAGGGTGTGGAGAGGATGCTACTGTGTCCAGGTGCTCCTGATGCCCAGTGCTGAGTCCTGCGTGGCTGCAGCTGGCCTAGTTTGAGGGCTAGGGGTCTCCCATCAGGGTGTCCTGAGAGCAGGTGAGGCTGTGTCAGTGCTGGGCTGTCTCTACAGGCTGAGGAGGGAATGGCACTGCCAAGCAGAGCTGTTGTGCTGCTGGTGCCCAAGTGTTTGGAAGGTTCTAGCAGTGACTCAGCTGCGCAGACCCTTGGGGAGGTGGCTGGAAGGGTGGAAATAAAAAAAACCCACCCTAACAATCAGGCTACAAATATTGCTGATGTGGTCTCCTGCAGTGCCTGTGCTTGAGTACTTGATGAGCTGGGACCTCTCCTGTCTGCGTAGTCCCTGCCAGTGCAGAGCTCTCACAGCCTGGGAAGGACCTTTGGCTGTAAACCCTTCTGGTGTCACATTGCGCTCGGGGTGGTGTCATGGTGCAGCCTGGTGCAATGGAATCAGCTGCCTGATGGGGCTGTGCTGGAGGAGGCCAGAGCAGCAGGGCTGGTTTGTACACTCCAATCCTGCCTACATCTCCCTTCCCAAAGGGCTGCTGAACCCCTTGCACCCAGACAAGGTTATTTGTAATGAGTTTTTGTTCTGGGTCCAGCGCCATAACGCACTGAGGATGTATGCTTAACCCTTAAGAGCGTGCCAGATCCGCTGCCAGTCCCTGAAGCTGGTGTCTAGAGAGATCCTCTCTGGGAGGCAGCAGCTGCTGCAGGCTGGAGCTGCCTGCATTTACTGGCTGTAGGATTGAACTGCTGTCTCATAGCAGGAAAGGTGTCTCAAACCCACTGCTGCCACTAGATTTGTCAGGCTGGAAATACTTCAGCAAGTCCCAGAAACCTGCTCTGTGGCCCAGGGAGGGGCTTTTGCAGGAAACTGGCCTTGAATACTTCCAGTCCTGCCATCCCCAGCTGTATTTCTTGAGGCAGAGTTTCCCCTTCTTTAAAGGAGCATCATAGTAGGCAGATGCTTGTGTTAAGAACTTTGAGTTCATTGCTCTGCAGAGGCAAGGAGGGGTTAAGAGGTAGTGAGATGGGACTGCCCTTGACAATATCCTTTGCCTTCACTGCCCTATTCCTCAAGGAGCACAAGCAAATGGGGTCTTGATCCAATTTTTGCCTAGAGAACAGGTGACAGCAGTACATAAGCAGATCTGTGTGTGGATTTTGGGTCTCCCTGGCTGGTTTTTAGCCTGTGTGCCAGCTGCTTGGTCTGGCTGGTCTGTCCTACATCGGGAGGCTGAGACTAACCTGATGTGGGACAGGCAGACTTGCCCACTGGGAAATCATCCTAAAACCAGTCTGTTAACACTAAGTTTGCAATGCTAACCTGCAAGGATGTTTTCAGGAGGATCAGCTTTTCTTAGAGAGGATGTCTGCCTCTCTAGGTGAGCCCAGCCTGAGCAGATGAGCTCTTCCTGATGGTGTCGGATGGACCACCTTGCTTTGTCTGCCTCTCTGCTTGGTGTGTGACCCTAAAGCTCCTGGTGCAGCAACAGATTCAAGCTTTTCCTTGGATCTGCTCTTGAGACTGCAGCTCCAGCCTCATCCATGCCCTTTCCAGGATGGCTGCTGCTGTCTCATTCTCTAGCCTACAAGATTACAGCTCCAGTCACTCTGGTGCTGGGGAAATGGCCTGCGGCAGGGAAGCGCTGCTGGATCTTTCCAGCCCTTGGTTCTCCTGCTTCTGAGTACACAGTAACTTCTTTCTGCTATAAGCTTGAACATGCTGATTATCTGTAGTTGCTTAAAATCTGCTAGGCTAGAACCGCAGGCAGTCTGTTGTGTGTTGCCTGGCAGATAGCTGAGGCCTCTGTGATGAGTACAAATCACTCTGAAGTCTTCAAGGCAAAACCCTATCTCTGAAGGATGAAAGCAAATACCTGTTGCACAGAAGGAAGCATGGTTGTTGTCACGGGCTCCTAGCCTTTCTTCTCAATAACAGCAGGAGGGACTTGTAAGCTGCTCCCCCAGGATGGGCTGTTTTCAGACTGTCTTCAGAAATGCTGTATAGGTGGTGGCAGGCACCTGAGGAAACCCCCCTGACTGAGAGTTGCTAATCAGTCTGGGGGTGGCTGTTGTTTGTAAGCACAACATAGCAATTGCTGGCCTTCCTTGAGTTGTTGGTTTGAGTGTTCAGCTGCAGAGCTTGAGGAAGCAAGAGTTGCTGCTAGGCTAACCTGTGCTGCAGCGTGGTGCTGAGTACCTGCTCCATAGTGCTGTCCCTCGTGCCCCTCTGCATGTCCAGGTCTCTCCCTGCTCTTATCTGCTGTGTTTTGGACAAGTGGCTTCAGAAGACAGTTGCTGCCTAGGTGTGCCCAGTAGCTGCATCAACTCAAAGAGCAGCGTAACCCTCAACTCTTGCACATTCCTGCTTGGCTGCATGAAAATCCCTCTCCTAGTGCTAGAGGAGGGTTTCAGAGGCTCATTGTGATAGGCAAGAGCTCAGCATCTGGATAACTCTAGGTTATTACATGCCACCAAAGTATCCAAGAAGGACTATTTCTGCTCCCTAGTGAAGGGGGAGCTTCAGGTCTGGGGAGGGGGCACTTCACCATGAGTTGAGACTCACTTCATTGGAGTTTACCTGCAGTGTCACTCAGGTTTAAGCCTGAGTATGCCTGGAAAATTCAGTAAAAGGTTCCTTTGTGCTGATGGTATGGCTATTTGTGCTGGAGCAAGGAGGTAACAGCACCTCTTGCTGGCCTCAGACCTGTACCTGATTCAGGCAAACAGGTAACTAAAGGCTTGGTGGGAGGGGGGATCCTGAATCCCCATGTTCTCAGTGTCCTTTGTTGCCTTGAAATGAACACAAGCTTTCCCAGCAGCTGTGCATTAAGCCCTGGTCCTTCTGGAGCAGCCTGCCTACTGTTCAGGGCTTAGTAGTGGAAGCATGAACATGGTGGTGGTGCCTTGTATGTGGAGGTTAATTATAACAATGCTGTAAGGGGACAAACCTGGGAGCTGGCTTGACTCGTGTGGCCTCCTGTGTGGTGGTTGTACTTCAGGAGTACCTGAGACAGCCTTACTAAAAGCTTGCCCTGTGCCATCTTAGCTCCTGTAGGGCTTTTCTGAGGATGCACTTGGTGCAGATGCTTAATGGGCCCTTGTTTCTTGAGCATGTTTCAGAAAGGGCTGCTCATGCTCTGTGGGCTGATTTCTCAACTGCTGGCTGGAGCCAACTGGGCTATGGAGTAGAAAGCAGGGAGCACTTAATAGCTGCAGGCTGTTCATGTGGCAGCACTATTTGATCCTTAACAGAATAAAATACGTATCAAATAATAAAACAAGTATCAAAACTATGAGTTTGCAATTGGTTTCTAATGGAAGCTGCTCCTAATCCACTTCTTAAAGCTTCCATTTAAGCAGTTTCTCCTAAACAGATTTATTTTTATTTGTGCTGATGCTGTCAAATGGAAGATGCAAATAGATGAGTAACTGGAACAGGAACCTAACCAGCATCTCTGCTTGCATCCAGCTAGAACTGAAGTGGATCAGGGCAGCTTCCAGTCTTGTGCTGGAGATGGCTTGCCAGGAGCAGGCACACACCACCCCAAACCCTCCCCTTGACTTCTGTCAGAGAAGGATGTTTTATTGTGGCCTCTGGAGGTAATGGCGGATGAGTGTAGGTGCAAGGAAGGCACAGACTTCTCAAGCATCTGATCCTGCTCAAAGCTGTTGGATATGCAGTACAGAAAATGCTCCAGCACTGGCAGATCTCCACCCTTCAAAGACATGCTGGCTGGTGCTCCACTGCCTGGTGATGGTGGTGTGTACAAATATATCAGGCTTGTGGAGGTTGCCTATAAGCTTTTTGACTCAAGTTGTAGTCTAGAGCGTAAGCCTCTTGGCTAGCTCCAACAAGCCTTAACAAGCATGTTCCCTTCTGAGGAGAGCATTGGAGCTGCTGTTTGGTGGCTCTGAGCTGCCCCAGGCAACTAGTAGCTTAGTCTGGTTTTTTTTCCCCCCTGTTGTGATCGATACTGGAGGTAGTGGCAGGGTGGTTTAGGTGTGTGCAAGCTCTGGCTTGGGGTAAGATTCATCCCCAAAATTGTGCCAGTCAAATGAGAGATGGGGTGGGTAGGTCTTCCTCCAATCCTTGCACTGCTAGATGTCTAAGCAGCAGATGGAATGCTTTCTTGCTGGGCAGAGCAGATATGAAAGGCTTTGTCTGCTGCAGCTTCATTGGTGGTAATATGGTAGCTCTCTAGAAGAGGCCCTGAATGTGTTTTTGGCTCAGTGCCTTCATTGCAAACTCCACAGCGTGTGCAGGTCTGAGTGCTTCCACTTGGAGCTGGGTAGGGGAACTGCCCAGACTTCCACATGGCTTTTGGAACATCTCTCCCAGTGCACTGGGGCTGCCTGTAGCAGAAGGTGGAAGTGATGCCTGCTCCTCCCCTTCCCCAGCTCTGGTGGGACAAGCCCTGAGTTCAGCATCTGCTCCTGCCTTAGACTTGAGTTTGTCCCTGGTGCTGTGTTGTGCCTGGGCACAGCTTGCTGCTCTGATAACCAGGCTGTGTAGTGTGGTGCTGCAGGATGACCTGTCATTGCAGTGACACGAGGGGCAAGGCTGGTGAGCCAGCAGGAGAGTGTTTGGCCTGTTCATGCAGCTGAAGTCCCTCTAGCTGAGTTCTCATGCAGTGACTGCATGTGGGACTGCCGTAAGAGGGCCTCCTAGGCCCTCTGCAGTGCTTTTGACAGGCTATCTTTTTAGGGTGGTAAGGGAATTCAGGTTGGAAGGGATGTCTTGAGGTTATCTAGTCCAACCTCCTGCTCAAAGCAGTGGAGGGTGGCAAAAAGTAGCATAGCCCAAGGCGGCTGTAGAAACTAATTCATGGGCTGCCTCAGCGTTCCCAGAAAAAGGCCTGTTTAAATGGGCACCTCCACTGAGCTAGCTTTGAAATGATCTGCTTCCAAAAAGTGCCATGGTCCTTGAGCTGCCACAGCACAGGTGCTGCATTAACAGCCTCCCAGAGGGTGCAGGCCAAGGGCAGGGCATCTCCAGCCAGTGCTGCATCTTCTGTCTCAGCACCTTGTATTCACGTCTCTGGGCTCACTTCTCTTGTGCGTGGTCTCTTAGGCACTGGCAAAACAGCTGAATCACAGGTGATGTCTGTGCTACTGCCAGCTCGGAGGCTGCTCTCGGACACAGCGGCAGCTGCCATCTGTTTGAGATAGCCAGGGGGAAATGTCCAGCTTCCCTCCTTGCCCCTCTGGCTTGTTTTCTCTCCAAGTGCAGAGGGAGGGGTAAAGCAAACCTTGAAGGCTGTCATTCTGTACCTGAGGTGTACAGACCTCTGGAAGATAACTGGGAACCTGCAGGCATCACTGGTGGTGCTGGGTGTGCCAATCTAGTGATGAAATATGTGGCTTTATGCCAGCTGAATGCCTTGGTGAGGCTTGTGTGCCATTTCTCAAATAAGATTGCATTTGGGACTAAAGCCTGTCTTTTTTAGCTCTTCCTTTACCGCAGCCTACTGCCTTGCCCAAAGGGCTATGGCCAACAGCCTGCTCCCTCTCTAAAGAACATACCCTCTCCTAAAGGTGATGTTCTGATGGACTTGATGCCCCACAAGCTGATGCAGCTGAGTGGTGAAAATGAGTCAGTCTCATCCTTGTTAGCAGGTAGAGTAACACATGCTGCAGAGTTTGCACCCTGGATGTTGCAGCAGATAATTGAGAGGAGTTTGGTACTTAAATATAGAAGTGTTTGTTCTTGAGGCTTGCAAAGCTGAGGCTTGTGCGGTATTTGACCAGAATATGTTGGCTTTTAAATCTCTCTGGGACTGATACATGTTAAAAAGATCAGAACATTGAAATACAGCAGGTTTTAAAGATAAATGCAGTTGTGGCAGTCTGCTTAGTGAATGCAATTACCTGCACGCTTCCAATCCTGAATCATGTTTTAGCTGTCTTACTGATTTTTATATTTACCTTGGGCATCTGTTTTCCCTTCCCAGAAACACAGTAGTAAATTCCCTGCCTCAAGAAGCAGTGAGGCTTGTTGTCAGCCGGGTCCCACTCTCTTGGCACAGGAGGACCTGTGCTCTCAAGCATTAATGCTGTAAGCTTCTCTGTGTTCCTAGTTCTGCTGCTGTTGCCATTTTTCAGGGCATGCTGGGGAAGTGACTTACCATCTTGGTGCCAGAACCAAGAATAGACCTCAGGAGTCCTGACTCTAATTCTGTGGTTCAGCTGTGGGATCATGCTGCCTCTTTTATCCCCCTGCCCCCTTCTTAGCAAACCAGAAATAGCTGCCCAAATATCCTCAGTTCTTTGCCCCAAATGAAGAATCCGTCAAGGCATAGGTTCATCTTTTGTAGTTCAGAAACAAAAAGGGCTGTGCTGTAGTTCCTATTTAGATGGTGATTACTGCTGGTTTGATCACATCTGCAGTTCTGGGAGCTGCTTTTCTTGAAAGTTGGCAGTTGGTGCAAGATGATCAAAACTTCTGTTGCAATGTACAGCTCTGGAGAGGGTGCATGCATCTGACTTCAGGTGGCTTTTCTCATAACAGCAGTGATTTCTTTCTCCATTGGAGTAATGGATTATAATCAAATCAGGAGGATTTGAGCTGGACAAGACCTCTGGAGGTATCCAGTGTGCTGGTATCAGATGAGCTCTGAGGGCCTAAGGATGGAGATCCTTTCCACCTCTCTGGGCCCTGTTGCATGGCTGCTCCACTTAAGAGGAAGAAATTTTTGTGTAACTTCTTGCTGCAGCTTTTCCCTGTTTCTTTGTGCACATGTAAGAGCCTGGCTGTTCCCTGTAGCTCCCTGTTAAGTTGTGAATAGAGGGGGGAATCCAATGTCTGCCTTCCCTGTACTAAGCAAAGCCTGTTCCTATACTGTGTGCTGCAGGCCCACATCTGTCATCATAGCTTCTGCTGGTCTTGGTTCATTTGGTGTCCCCTGTGCTCCATGTGCTGGCTCTCCACAGGCAGTACAAGGTCCTATAGCTCCAGGCATGAAGTGCTAAAACTTCACTTAAGATTGGTCTGGAATATTGATCACCCCTTCCCCTGTGGTGAGCGGGTTGTGTTTTAAGCAGCTCGGTGCTCATGTGTGGTGGAAGGGGGAAACTCACTCTGGCAGCCTGTCTGGCTGTGTCACTGCCATAACTAGAGACATTAACTGTAGCTGTAGGAGGTGGTTAAGGTGCCTGTTTGCCTTTCAGACATGCAAGTTTCTCTTGCCACTAAGTTGCTTAGTGTCTGTAGGAGGTGCTGCTTTTCGGCTGACTAAAACATTCAGCCTGCTCCCATCCCACCAGGGTAGAGTCTGGCTGGGCGGTAAAAACTGCATATGAGCTGTTTTTCTGGAACTGCAGCAGGCCATTGTTTGGGTCATCAACCTTTTTTTTTTTCTTTACAAGCTTATTTGACAAATAACAAAAGAAACTGCACTGTGTTCAGTCTCCAGGGCCTCTGTCACCCCGCTTCCCTCCTCTGCCACCCTGCCCCAAATGTGCATATTGCTCTGCGGCGTCTGGGCACAGCAGGTGTCTCTGAGTGGAAGCAGAAGTGTGGTGGCACTGAAACCCGTCTCTTCTGCCCTGCTTCTCTTAGTAAGAGCTTTCCTATTGATCTCTTTGCCCCTGCCTCTGCAAGGAGATCAGGGCAGAAGAGTGGACTTTCAGTGTAAGTAGTAGTTGGTGGATGAAGGGGAGGTCTTGACAGTCTGCCATCCTTCCTGTGCTGAGTAATCTCCCAGCAGACAAACTTCTGGTATCTCCTCTCAGGAGATTGAAATGTCCCTGTCTAACCTTGATGGTGGTGCCAGCCAGCAAAAGTGACCCTCTGAAGGGCTTGGCATTGTAGACCTGATCAGACAAGTCCTGATCTCTTCTAAATAGCCTTTCTCCAGCCCTGCGGTAAGCTTTCAAAGGCTGAAATATGCATTCAGAGCACAACTTAAAGTGTGTGCATGTGCTCATCTAGTACTTGGTGCCACTGCCAAATGCGGTGTCGAACTGCCTGTGCATTAAGTGTGCAGGTGCCAGATGTTGCTTGTAATGTAAGAATGTGGGACCTGGCATGCTGCTCAGCTCAACAGGAGTTTCTTGTGCGCGTGCATGCAGTTACGTGTGCCTTCCAGGCTGAGTGATGTGTGTTGCCCTATGGCAAATGCTGTTTTCCTCTATGGGGAAGCTTCCACTGATGTTCTTACAGTGTGGGAAAGATCTTGAGCAGAAGGACCTGGACAGCTGTAAAGTGAGAGGTTTTTTGCTCTGGGCAAGACTCAGTTTCCAGATAACTTGACTAAAACTGATGCACCAAGGAGTAAAGAGCATAAGCACTGCTCTGCTGATGTGCTGTTGGCTGGTTCTGCTGGGTGGTCTTCTGCAGACTCAAGCTAAAGCAGGAGTACCTCAGAGGGCAGCTTAATGGTGGCAGAGCTTTTTGTCAACTCCAGCTGTCAGGAATAAATTCAATGGATGCTCTGTGTATAGTGCTCTTTTCTTAAGGTCTTATTCAAGGCATTAAAGCGTCATTTGTCATCAGCATAGTGGTAAGGTGGTTTATTTACCCAGAGACCTTCCTTTAGCTGCCAGCATTGGTAAGCCCAGCTCCTTAGGGCTCATCTTTACGTCCATCTCTTATAAAATAGGCTTGGTCAAAGCTACCAGGAAGGTCTAATTCTTAAATGGCTGTAAATTATAGTATGCAGGGAAGAAAGCTGTATGCTTCAAGGTCCTGGCAAGGTGCTGAAAATCTTAAATTGCAAGTCTAACCAGCATATGGGAGAATAAAAGCTGTTCTGAGGCTGGTTGGGTTGGGTGTTGGGCATCTTGCTGTTGGGGTGCCTTTCCTAAGGTGCGTGCTGTGAATTTCAGCTTGTGCTGATGGAGTGATATGCTTGAGATTGGGTAAATTAATGTTAAAAGTGGTAGCTCAGTAGTTGGTAACTGGATTTAAAAGATGATTTGGGATCTACAGGACAGAGTTGGCCTGAAGAGTTGAAACTAGCCACCCTCTGAAGCAGCTGCTTTGGGCTCAGTGTGTAGCTGTGTACTCCTGCTGTGAAGTGTCTGGCTTGGGTGTCATGGGTCCAAGATGCTTGCACATGCTCCCCTCAGTATCTTTAGGGGCCCCAGGATGATGCAGGAATTAAGAGGATGTATTGCAGCAACATTGTCCTGATAGCATTTACTAGGGAAAGCTCAACTAAGGAGGAGTGGTTCATAAAATGCTTGTTCTCTAGAGAGTGACCTGAGCGCCTGCGAACTGGAAGAGTGCCATGCTGGTATCAAGACTGCTCCACAGAGCTCTTAAATCTGTCGGCATTTGGCTGACATGCTCAAAGATGGAGCATGCTGGCTCTGAATCCAGTCATTAAAGCTGCAGCAGTGAGTCAAAAGTCAGAGCTGAGTTTCTATTAAAAGCTACCTCTTTTGCTGTCCCCTGCAAAGGAGCATTGGCATGTGCCTCTCTCGCATCTCTGAACGGAGGCATGAAAAGTTCCAGAAGCTCTCTGCAAACTGCTGTGCTCTGGACAGCAGGGCCACTGTGTATGAGCAGATGAATGGGAATCATGTTGGCCTTTCAGTTAAAATTTCCCCCATAGATGTGAAAAATACTTAGTTGTTTGCACTTAGGTTTTTTTCTTAGTCTGAGTAGTTACCTGTTGTTTGCCACTTCACTTTGGGATCTTCAGGGATGGTCTTGACATCAGAAATTGCTGGTGCATCTTGCATGGGCATTGGAAATGTTTTTTCTCTTCTGCAAGCTGTCTGCTTCTGCAGAGAGGCAAGGCCAACTTCCCTGGAAGAGCTGTGGTGTTATTGAATGGCCTCAATGACTTGAGGGCTTTTTTTAGGTGGGCAGCCTTCGTTCAGGCTATTGTGCCCCATCCCCCAGGAGGGGGTTCAGTGGGTTAGAGCAGGATGCCTTCGGGTTGGGGGGGTGAGGAATAAGATCTGGTCTCTTATGCTGATGTTTCCTAGGCTGCCTGCAAAGGCTGGCTTCAGGGGACACAACCTGATTGCTAAGCAAGTGTAAAGGAGGAAATGCTGAGCATGGCTCATGGCTCTTCCTCCTGATGTCCCTGTGGGTGGCTGTAGGTACCAAGTGAAGCTGAGTTGGACCCACTGGGGTGATGTGGGCATCTCCCATGAGCTCAGTGTAGCCTGCAGAGCATATAACTGAGTGCTGCCTGTGCAGACCTGTCAAAGCTGCTGGAGTGGATGAAATCCACCTGTGTTAACAGCAGGATGTCAGCCCTTCTAGGACATGAGGTTAGGAGTGGGTCAGTTGTAGCCAGCAGGATTTTGCTTGGTGGTAGGTGCTGAAACTCAGATGACCAGACAGTAGATCCCTTTAAAGGTCAGTAATCCTGCTACTTGAATGCACTCATACTGGCCTTACTGGTTTTCTAGCTGCAGTGAGAGCTAAGTAATCCTGGGAGCAAATGTGTAAGCAGTGGCTGTAGCAAGACAGAGTGGTGGCAGAGATGAGGGTGAAATAAATGGGGCAGAGCAGTCGGACACTGTAATGCCTTTGGAAGCTCCTGATGAGCTCCTGAAACCTTGCTGATGGAGTTCTGGTCCCGCATCCTCAATAACCATGAGATGAGGTGCGGGACAGCGTTGCCTGGTAGCAATCTGTGTGGCATTTGCCACTCCAGGTCTCTAGGAGCGCTGCGCACACAGGGTCAGCACAGGGCTGCTTGCTGCCTGGTGTTACAAAGCCACTGTGCTTGATGGCCGAGAAGGGCATCAGTGCTGGAGTGTTTGTCAGCAGTGAGGCTTGGGCCATGGAATCAGCTGTTTTTGCTTTGACTCTTGTACTGTTTAGTGACTAATCAGATTTTTGAGCCTGTTTAACAAATTCAGCTGTCTCCCTTGAACAACACACTGGCTGTATTTTTAAACACATCACGTGGCTTCAGAGAAGTCGGCAAACCAACATAGTGCGGCTTGCCTGGGCTGGGAGACGCTCTGCCCTGCTCTGTGCTGTGACTAGGAGGGAGCAGTCTCCTCCCCGGCTCGAGCTGTCTGCAGCAGCTTTCCCTTGCTACCCACTGCAGCTAGCAGGGCTGCTGTTGCTCCTTGAGCTCTGCCCAGGGTAAGTACTGCTGGGCCAGTGAGGTTTTTCTGTGGCTGTGGGGTTGGTGTAAGCACAGGTGCTGCTGTCAGGGAGGGCGAAGCAGATATTCAAAGGGCAGGAGGTACCTTTCCAAGTGCGGTCAGAGATGAGTTGATAGTACCGTGTCGCAGCCAAAAATGAGTCCTCACCTCTGTTGGGGAAACTCACAGGGATAAGGCTCTGCAAATGTGGGAAGATGCTGTGACTGTCACTGACAGCTCCTGCAGACCAGCTCTGCCTCAGGATGAGGTAGATGCTTCAAGTGAAGGACCCACCTGTACCTGTCTGGGGTTTCTGTGGTGTTTTGAGGTTTCTCACTGTAGTGTGAGGATAGAGGTGCCAGCTTTTGGTAGGTATGCTGCTGGGTAATGTGGCTTGGGACATGTATATCCCAGCATCTAGCTTTGGGTGTGCTCAGCAGCTTTCTCTGGCACTGGCACTGAGTTGGTACTGGTGTCAGACTGTAGTGCACTCGAGCATGATGGCATTTTTTACTCACCTGGTTTGGGCAGCATTTTGGATTTTTTTAATCCTCTTCTACACAAGAGCCACTGAAAATCTGGGTTAACCTTGTGGTCCTAGCTGGTTGAGATCAGGTGGGGCTGGAGGGTATCAACTGGATCCCAAACTTGCTTTGCTGAAAACTGAAAGCTTCAGGGCAAGCTGCCTTGTTTTGCAGCCTCTGAATAATTAAAATCATTTCTGAATGCTTTGCTCTTTTCATTTGGTTTGGGGACACATTCAGCTTGCTGAGACTTGCTCCTCTTGAATAGAGGTGGCTGGTGTTGTGCCCCTGTGGGATCTCCTGTGGCCGAGCTTGCCCTGTGTTCCCTCTCCTGGGTGGCAGCTGGCCCCACACTGCTGACCCACAGAGCAGGATGGGATTTTCATGACCCCTTGGTCACCTGGTGCTCTGCTGGGGGGGTGGCTCTGCTTGTAGGGAAGAATTTGCTTGCCTCAATTCTCCTCAGTGGGAGGAAAACCTGCTGCTGTGTGAGGGAAGCAGTCTGGCGCATCCTCTTCTGTTGGCTCTCGGGCAAAAGCCTGACCAGACAGGCTTGTTGTGAATGTGTACCGGGGACAGTGCTTGCTGCTGGCTGTGAAGAGTTTCCTTTGTCAGCAGGCCAGACTGGTGTGTCACTGGCTACCCGTAGCCGGCTCCTGTTGGGGCTGATGTGTGCGGCATCCCACCTCTAGGCCTGCAGATGCCTGCTAATAGTCTAGGCCTTGCTCTTCTCAGCCTGGCTATTGGCATGTGCAGCAAACACAGGCCATGGGCCTGGTCTGTGCCCCCTCATTGCTAAAACTGGTGGCTGCCCCCTGGGTCCCAGCTTGCTCCAGCACAAGCAGCAAGAAGTGCCAGCATAATGGCATGGACTGCACAGAGGGGCCTGTCTGGAGCACCTGTATGAGGTCCATAACTGGGACATGGGGTCTCTAATTCTGCTCCCAGATGAAGTGGGATCTCCTGACTGATCTCAGTCTTGGGAGAGTAACCCACCCTCATGTCTGTCAGCCACACCAGGCTGCTGCCATTGCCTCTAGCTGTGCAGTACAGTGCTACAACTGATGGCAAAGAACATGCAGCCTTTCTGGAGCTGTACGGAGGGTTGGTACCTGCCAGATGTGTCACCTCCTGGATGAGCTGTTTGTGGGCTGATAGGAGCCCAGTACCCTCCTGGGCCTCTGCCATGAGAGTCAGGAGGGAAGGAGGTGTATCATGCTGCAGCACTGACAGGCTCTTCCTCTGTTGCAGTTCTCAGCATGCTGAGTAACCCTCTCGGGAACGTCCTGGGGAAGCCCCCACTGGGTTTCCTGCCTCTAGACCCCATTGGTTCGGACCTGTCAGAAAAGTTTTCCACACCGACACTGAGGAACTCCCGCTCCCTCCTGGACTCCCGCTCCAGCAGCCCCTCCGACTCAGACACCAGTGGGTTCAGCTCTGGCTCCGACCACCTCTCAGACTTGATTGTAAGTTTGGGTCTTGCACCCACTCTGTGGTTCTTAGTGTCTTGCTGTGTTTCTGGGGAGCATAGGAGAGCTGTGGGGTCTGCAAGCTGCAGCCCTGCCTGCTCAGGAAGGGAAGGAAGTGCTGGAGGGAGCTGTCATGCCCACACTGACACAGCAAGGTTTTCCTGCAGCCCAGGGTTTAGAAGAAGGGCTGCTCATGCAGTCCTTCAGCACAGACTAGCAGTACCCTTATTTTTTTTTCTAAATAATATTTTGGCCTTTTGGCTTTGTGCTTGCAGCCCTAATGGGTTAAAGTAGCTCCTGGAGGGGTCTGAGTGCTTGAGCTGGTGTGTGGCAGGAGGATGTCTGTGCCCTGATTCCAACAGAGAGGTGGTCGATCAGCACAGCTGCCTCTAGGCTCCAGCCTGGGCTTCTCAGGAGCTCCTGTCTCCGCCTTTCATTGCCCTTCCCATTTGCTGACTGCACTTCATCTCAGGACTGTTTCTTCTAGAGCAAACTGGGTCTAGCCTGCTCACATTCCCTAAAGCATAGCTAAATTTGGAAGCCAGCAAGTGAGGCGAGTGTCTGTCTTGCTGACCCAGTCTGTGCTGCTGGGTCTGTGTTGCAGCATGAGCAGCAGTTCTGGGTGCCAGCAGGGCAGCCTGGCTCTGGCCAGCTCTGTGGGTGCTGCTGCATGGCTCATCCTCAGGGCCTGAGGCTAAAGCCAGGGCTGAGCTGCTCCTGGCTCTGCTGTGGTGCAGCTGTGGCCTTGACCCCAATGTTGGGGTGGGCATGAAGGACACAGCTCAATGTGGAGTTGATTCTCCTGTGATCCACGCTGGAGCATCAGGATCTCAAGCAGGGGTGCTGTAAGTGGCTGCAGCACCCCAGGCTCTGATGATGTCAGGCAGTGCAGGGCAGCAGGGCTTTGTGCTGGCCTTGTTTGTGAAGGTCAGGTCCTCCCTAGCACAGCCTTGGCATGGGTGGCTGTGCCGCAGCAGTGCACGGCTAGATCTGCAGCTGGCACTCTTAAGCTGCACAGTGTCTTGCATCCCTGCTGTTCTATTAATCTGTGCTTTTACTCCTTCCACCCTGGGAGGCACATTAAACCTGTGAGCAGTTTGGGTCTGCGGCCAGCTGAGCTCACACCCTGGTCAGGCAGGCCTGGGAGCTGGTCTGGGGAGGGCAAGAGCCAGCTGGCTGCCTGCAGAGCTCATGGGTGCTGCTGGCAAGCCCTGCCTGCTGCAGGCAGGGCCTGAAGCAAAACATGAGGCTCCTCCTGGGGGGTGGTTGGTGCTCCCTGGGGGTGGTAGCTGTCCTTGAGGCTGTGCAGGCAGCAGGTAGCTGTTGGCTTTGTGTTCTGCAAGGTGTCTCCTGCTTAGTGATCCCTGCTGCTGATAATTTGGCATGGGTTCAGTGGGAAATGGCTGCAGGGGCAGGCCTTTCCCAGGGAAACTGTGGTCCCATCAGGCTGCTGGGACAGGTGAGGTGGCTGCTTTCCTGCCTCTGCCAGACCTCACAGGATCTCAGGAAAGATCAGAGAGAGCCCCTTCTCCTGCTGTGGGTGAGGGCAGGGCCCCAGCATGATGCATGGCCTCCAGTATTATGTGCTCTTACTCAGAAGCTGGGTTTTAATGTGGGCTTTCTCTTGCAGTCAAGCCTTCGCATCTCCCCCCCTCTGCCCTTCCTGCCCCTCAGTGGGGTGTCAAGAGACCCCATAAAGATGGGAGTGGGGTCCCGGCTGGATCAAGATCAAGCTGCCCTGGCTGCAGTAACTTCCTCCCCAGCCAGTGCATCAAAAAGATGGCCTGGAGCATCTGCGTGGCCTTCGTGGGATCTCCTGGACTCTCCAGAAGACCCCTTCAGTATTGAAAGAGAAGCCAGGCTTCATAGGCAAGCAGCGGGTAAGTTGGATGGTGGATCTCGGCAGGCTTCAGTGCATGGTAGTGGTCCTGTGCTTCTGGGAGAGCATGTAGGTGGCCTCTGTGCAAATAATGTGGCTGGACATGAGTTCTCAGCAGATCAGACTTTTTTTCCATGTACAAGCCTTACTGTGGGTCTACCTGCTGGCAGAAAAACAGGCAGGCTGTTTGGGCAGCTGCCTGTTGCTGCTGCAGCTCTGCTGAACCTGTAGTTACAGAATATGGGGATTTGCTTGGAGACGTATGGGAGAGTGGAAAGTAAATGGTCCTGTACTGAGTGTTGTTTGTGCTTGTCCAAGCTGTGAATGAAGCAACCTGTACCTGGAGCGGGCAGCTGCCTCCCCGAAACTACAAGAACCCCGTCTACTCCTGCAAAGTATTCCTAGGTGGAGTCCCATGGGACATTACAGAAGGTGAGCAGCCCCTGGCCCTGCACGGAAGCCTTGGGTTTTGACATCAGGAGGGTGTAGGATGGAGCTTTTTGTGGGTATGCTGACTTCTCTCCTTCTGTCTGTAGCTGGACTGATCAACACTTTCCGTGTTTTTGGCTCACTGAGTGTGGAGTGGCCTGGTAAGGATGGCAAACACCCACGCTGCCCTCCCAAAGGTAATATGCCTAAAGGTAATAGCGACACGGTAGGGTTACTTTTTTCCCATGCTATGTTACAGCACAGATGCTGGGATGGTACGGCTGCATGCTGGTGACTGGATGGTACAGAGCACCCTAGGGTAAATGTCCCGCTCTCACTTGGGTCAGCACCAGGGTTGCAGAGCACTGTCACCTTGAACCTGATGTCCCTACCTGTCCCTAGCAGGGCTGGGCAGAAGCGTGGGTTGGGGGGGAAACCCTTTCTGGTCCTTCTGGAGCCCCACATGGGACTGTCTTGCTCTGGGTGATAACTGCTAGTCCCCACTGCCAGCAGCAAACACCTAAAGCGTGCACACCCTTGGCATAAAGTGCATGCAGTGAATCCAATTGTGTGTCTGCAGCAAGCTGGCAGGCTGTGGGGACTGCTGAGCTGAGCAGCGCCTGGGGCATAATCCTGTCTGAAGTAGGTGGGCTGATGTGTTGTGTAAGCAGTAATAAGTTATGGGGTAAGGAGCAACTAGTTTGTAGGCTTGGTGGTACCTAATGGCCTCATTTGGTCACTGGAGCAATGCAAGGTAGAGTGCTGGCACTGATGGAAGTGATTTTAAAGCCCTGAACTTAATACTTCTGGGCCAAGACATCCTAAATGTGAAGCAAAGTCTGTTTTCCTGCAGACCACACTGTGTCCAGGCTGGTGGTGCCCACTTGTCATGTCTACATGTGGCTTTGTGTATAGGGGACAGTGGCACATATGGTGCTGGACATGGGCAACCTGCCCCCTTGTGCTGTGCTGAGTTTGGGCTCTTTCCCAGCCTGGCCAGGCTCTGTGCATCACAGGTGGATCTCATGTAGAGTCTGCTAAGGCAGGTGCTGCAAATTGCTGCCCTCCCCTAGAAGGGGTTGGAGACAGCAAGGGAGATGCAGTGCAGATACTTTGGGTGGCATCTGAGAGTGCTTTTTGAGGGTGTCTGCAAACTGGGATGATCTGTTTCTCCTCTACTACAGTTCTAACAACTGTTTCTTTCCCTTCGTCTCTAAAGGATATGTCTACCTGGTGTTTGAGTCGGAGAAATCTGTGCGTGCTTTGCTTCAGGCATGCTCCCAGGACCTGCTGAGCCCTGATGGGCTCAGTGAATACTACTTCAAGATGTCCAGCCGCAGGATGCGCTGCAAAGAGGTGAGCTGACCCGTGAGAGTAGCCCTACAGATGACAACAGGGGATGCTGATGAGATCCTTGGAGACAAGAGCGTGCACAGTGTTACTCTGCTGCAGGAAAGCAGGGCTGAAGAAGTCAAACTGGCTCTTGGCCATATTTAATTTGCGTGTTCCTGCAGTAGGGCTGGACACAGGCAAGGAGGGAAGTGTCAGATCGGTGTTTGTGTCCTTTGCAACAGCTTGTGTCAGGAATTGTGACCTGGAGCTCCTGGATCTGTGGGAGGCAGACTTCATGAAGCCGAGCTGCTTTGGTTACCTGGAAAGGAGCACAGAACAGGGGTTTTACTGCTTCATGCTTCATTCAGCATACTTTTGCTTGCAGAGACAGACTTTGATCCCTTTGCTTTATTAGACCTCGTCCGCTTGCAGAACGAATGGCTTTTATGCTCACCACAGGCAGATATTTTGGATCCACAGCTGTAACTGCAGCTGCTCCCCAGCACAGCCCTGTCTGGCTGACCTGTGCTCTGGAGGAGGTGGAGGTGCTGGTGTTGCCAGAGGCTCAGGCTGGCCTTCCAGTAAGGGGGGACCTTAGCTATAGAATCAGGTACAGCTGCACAAGTTTGTGGAGTTAAAGAATTGAGATTTGGCTCTTATCTAGACAGGCACAAACTAATTGCGCTCCAGACAGCTCTCCCAGTGTCTGGCTATTGGCAGCACTTTCATGCTTGGTGATTTAGCTCTGACAGAAGTTTCTCCTCTTTGGAGCCCTGTATCAGCTGTCTAGCAGATGGAAGCTCCTGTTGAAATTGGCAGTGGGTGGGTTGTTTCATTGATCTCCTGCAACAACAGGCTTCTGTGCAGGGAGGCATCTGACTGGGCTGTAAACATAGGTGCAGGCAGTAGGTAAAACCCACTTGTGTGTGGATTGTTTCCTGGCTGCCAGCCCTGACAGACCAGTGTTTTGTATTCCAGTTTGGCTGGAAGCAGAGTGGTGTGGCAGTTGTTTTTGTTCCTTGAATGGGCCTTGTGGGCTCTCCTGAGGTGGCTGGAGCAAGCCAGTGCCCTGAATGTGGACCCTGAGCAGCAATAACAAAGGGACATTTATTTGCAAGTTGGGGGTGAAGTCTGAGGGTCTGAGATGGCTTCTGCTGTCAGCCAAGGGCACTGTAGAGCAGCACAGCGTGTGGCTTTGCAGGCCCTTGGCCAACTAACCTGCTTGTGTGTGGTTTCAGGTGCAGGTGATCCCATGGGTGCTCGCAGACAGCAACTTTGTGCGCAGTCCGTCACAGCGGCTTGATCCCAGCAAGACTGTGTTTGTGGGGGCTCTGCATGGGATGCTGAACGCAGAGGCCCTGGCAGCCGTCATGTATGACCTGTTTGGAGGGGTGGTCTATGCTGGCATTGATACGGACAAGCACAAGTATCCCATTGGTAAGTGGTGATCCTGTCAGGATCAGTAGTCACCCACAGCATGCTTTAAGGAGGCTGCGGGAGTGCCACTTGCTTGGTCCCTCAACGGGGAAGACTGCCCAGGGCACCTTAGGGACGGCTGGCAGAGCAGATGTGCCTGGGAACTGGAAGGTCCTAGATCATGCCAGAACAGCTTGAGGTTTTTAATATCTCTTTAGGCATTGCTGAAGGGTTTTCTGCCCTTGTTCAGTGCTATTAATAGTCATTAGATGCTGCTTTAGCTGCTCTTCCATCCCCAGAGCAGAGATGGCTGTGGGTCTTACCCTGGCTTCTGCTGCCTGTCAGGGCAAACTCAGACCCACTGGCTGCTGACCCTTCCTGCTGGGGAGGTGCAAGCTGTTGGGCAGCAGGCACAGGGCAGGGCTGTGGGCAGCTTGGTTGAACCAGCACTTGTGGTCAGCATCCTGTCCACTGTCCTGTTTGGATCCTCTTCAGGGTGCTGTTGCTTTGGGCTTCCAAAGCAGCTGGTAGCACAAGTGGAGAGGCTTCCCTGTCTCCTGACTGGGTCTGCTGGGGGATGGCTTGTCCACCTCAGCTCAGGGCATCAGTCTTCCTCAGGTCAGAGAGGTGCTGGGATGAGTGTGACTCTTGGACAGTGCTCTCCTCCTCTGATGGGGCTGTAAACCACAAACTGCTGCAGGCAGCAAGGCTGGTCCTCAGCTGCTGCCCTGAACCATGACCTCTGCAGCAACCCAGAGAGCAGCCCTGTCCCTGTGCCCTGCTGAGAGCCTCCCAAAGGGGAATGAAGCACTTGCCACTCATGTCACAGGAGCTGAAACATGTCACAGCAGTGCCCCTCATGGGGCAGGGGACAGCACTGAGGTTACTGGCCTGTGTGGAAAAACCCTATGGCTTGAGCATGAGGTCCAGCTTTCCAGGCTCAGGCTGCAGCAAGTCGTGAATCTCCTGCGTGTTGCCAGGCAGGAACAATGTCAGAGTTTGGTAGTGCAGAGCTGTCTGCTGCTCATCACGGTCCTTGGACAGCTTTCAGGCTTTTCTGGTCAAGGCTTGGTGCTCAAGGCCTGGGTTTAGGACTTTGTGCTGCAGTGCTTTACTACTGAAGTGGCTTTGGGGGGACAGTACCAAGGGACTGGGAATGGAAGTGTGAGACTTTAAGCAAATTCTTAGTTCTTGTATGACCATGGATGAAGTCTTGCACACCAAGCTGCCCCATGAGGCACTGTGAAGTCCTAGAGCATGACCTTAAAACCTCCTGTGGCTTCATGCAGAACCCAGGTCACTCCCTCAAGTAGGTGAGATCTCTGGCTCCTAACAGCAGAGTGGCACTTCCACCCTTGAAGTTGTCTTAGAGTTACAGCAATGTGAACTCAGTTTTGGTAACTAAACTGTACCCTGATTTTGTTTGTGTGGATTGAAGCATCTCCTGTGCTGAGATGCTGCCTTGCTTGACTGCTGCCCCTGGCTTGGCAGAAGGCTCCTCAAGGGAAGACCACTGTGTGTAACCTGCCTTGTGCTGAATCATCTTGGGTAGAGGATGATCCTGCTGGAGGCATGTACTGTGAGAAGTCAGTGTCTGACTGTAGTTATGAGGAGCTGGCTTTGAGACCAGCTGATCTGGGTCAACAGAGAAAGCTGTTGCCCAGATGGCTTTAAAGAGGGGTCCCACTAGGAGATGGAATTGACCCTCTTACAAGAAGGATCAATCCCCCTGAGCGCAGCTGCAATCCCTGTACACAGTGTAACCCCAAACCAGATCCAGGCCCTCCAGCCTGTGTGATGCTACAGGAGAGGAGTAAATGGGTTCTGGGCAATGCTTTGCACTGTGGCTCTCAGTGGTGAGCTGAGCTGTAGCAGTCTGCTGGCATGCAGGACTGTCTTGTAACAGCCAAAGCTTCCCTTATGCTGAGAAAAGAAACTTGTAGGTAAGCACAGATGTATTTTCCTGGAGCTTAACAAAACTTGGCTGGAAACGAGTGGTGCAGGAAGACCGCTGACTAGCAATGAAGCTGCAAAATGCAAGGCTCCAGGATGAGTGGGAGGCTCAAAATAAAAGCTGCTGAGCTGTGTTGGCACTGGCTTATTTCAGGTGCAGGCATGGAGCCTGCTGCTGCACTGCCATCAGCAGTGCTCTGTCAGCCTCCCTCCAGCTGCTGCTGGTCCTCCTGGGAGCACTGCTGCCTGTAAGCTTGCATCTTAACCAGCCTGGAGGTGTCTGTGGAAAAGCCTTTCTGCTCCCAGCTGCCTGCTGTGCTTTTGTTACTGCCTGGGGAAGGAGGCAGGCAGAGCCACAAGGCCTTGGATACACTCTCCCTGCAAAAGCTGCTTCCCTGCCAGTGGCTGAGCTGTGCCGGGGGAAGGGGTGGTGCTGGCAGCAGCTCCCTCTCAGCCTCCACCAGCTCCTTCTGTATGTGCTGGCTCAGTCTAACACTTGTGGTCTGGCTTGTTCCAGGGTCTGGCCGTGTCACCTTTAACAATCAGCGCAGCTATCTGAAGGCAGTGACTGCTGCATTTGTGGAAATCAAAACTACCAAGTTTACTAAAAAGGTGAGTGGAGCTGATGGGGCAGCTGGGGAGTTGAATCTGTGTGTGATGAGTGGTACTGCTGGGAGCACCACAATCTGTGTAGCCTGCCCTGTATCCCTGTGGAATCGGAGGTGGTGAACTGCTTCTCCGCCTGTTATGAGGGGTGCTGGTGATGGATTTGGGGGTACCCAGGGCAGTGGGTTGGCGCTGTTGGGGCTGCCCAGGGAGCGGGCAGTCACCCCCAGCACCGCTCTGTGCCCACTGCCTGGTTCTCCTGCAGGTTCAGATCGACCCGTACCTGGAGGACTCCATGTGCCAAGTCTGCAGTGCCCAGCCCGGCCCTTTCTTCTGCAGAGACCAGGTAAGGCTTTTCCCTGCCAGCTTTGCTTGGCTCCTGGCTGTCACAGTCGGGGAGGATTCCTCAAGGAGGAGCAGGCTCCACTGCCTGCAGCAGTGTTTGCTTTAGTGTCTGGGGATGCCTGTTGTCCCTTGCTGAGTGGGGAGGATGAAGTGTTCATGCAAGAGCCCCAGGTGGGCCCTTGTTTTGGAGGAGTGGCAGCCCTCCTGGAGGGGCAGCTCCAGTGCTCGCTGGCAGGCAAAGGCAGCTTTCCACCCTGCCTCAAGCCAGGGATACCATGGCTATGCTGGCACTGTGCCAGAGTGCCAGGGCCTGCCGTGGGCAGTGGGCTGACCCCAAGGGAAGGCTGCTGCTCTGCAAGCAGTGACAAGCTGGAGGTTGGAGTGCTGTTGCCCTGCAGTTGGTCCTGGGGCTGCCCAAAATGTCAGGGACTCTGGCTGACCTCTCCTCACTGCAGGCAAAGGAGCTTGGCCAGGGTCCAGCAGCTTCCCACAGAGTCTAGATGGGAGGTGAGCTGCAGTACACTCTACTCTGCTGGGAGAGATGGCAGTGGGAGTGCAGTGAGTGCTGGCAGAGACTGGCTGCTGCCCCTGCCCAGGTGTTGGGCAGAGGTGCCACAGCTCCTGCCTGCAAGTGCTCCTGGGTGGCTGCTGCTGGCCAGTGCCCAGATCCTGATTTTCAAGCCTACTTAAAAGGGGCCACACTAGAAGCTCAGCGCAACACGCCCTCCAGCAGCATTGCTGGAATTCCCTCCCTCTGCTTCAAAGATCCACTGTGTTGGTGTGGGCTCTTGGGCTGCAAAACCATGGAGGGGAGGATCCTGCTTCTCTGGCAGGCCAGTGTCTGTTTGCCTTGCCTTGAAACTCTTGCCCCACAGTGTTGCCCCTCTGCTCTCCCCGCAGATCTGCTTCAAGTACTTCTGTCGCTCCTGCTGGCACTGGCAGCACTCCATGGAGGTCCTGCGTCACCACCGCCCGCTGATGCGCAACCAGAAGAACAGAGACTCCAGCTAAAGAGGCCGCTGAGGCTCGGGGGCTGCTGCAGGCGCAGGAGAAAGTCCTTTTGTTAACCTGCCAAGTGGAGAACGCACGAGCATGCCTGCTGGTGCCAGACCCAGGCTGGGAACACGCTTCCTGAGGACTAACGGGGAAAAAAAAAATCTTACATTCACGTTTGCACTTGCTGGTCTTTTTGTTTCTGCACTAATGCACAGTGAATTTTGTCGGGTTTTGTTTGGGGGTTTTTTGAGGGGGGGAGCACCCCTCAAGTGATTCTGCAGTTCCCAGACTTTGGTTCCTAGTTTGCTGATGAAAAGCAAAAAAAAAAAAGGGCCACATGTTGAGAAGGTGTTTATGCAGATGCCTTCACCTAGGTTTTTTATTTATTAAAGGCGCTTTTTTACATTCCTTGCAATACTGATGGTAATAATGCAGGTCTCATTGGCTCCATTTTTTTGCAGTTGCCATACAGTGCCTTTCCATTCATTTAACCCCCATCTGAACGGCATAAACTTGAATGTTCAGCTGGTGTTTTTTACTGTAACAACAAGGAGACTTTGCTCTTCATTTAAACCAAATCATATTTCATATTTTACGCTCGAGGGTTTTTACCAGTTCCTTTTTACACTCTTAAACAGTTTTTAAGTCGTTTGAAACGAGAGATTTTTTCTTTCCTGGCAGCTTTTAACATTATTGCAATTTGTGTCTGGGGGCTGCTGGTGGAAAGTTGTAAATCGAGGGGTTTGCAACAGAACAGGATGGGCTTTTTTTGGATTTGAAACTGGACCGGATAAATGATCTCTGAGCTGCTGTATATAGTTTTAAATAGTTTGTTGCACTTTTTTAAGTTGCACTTAAGGGGGGTTGATAGAGGTTTTTAATCACACAAAGTCACAGGACTTACTTTTCTTTTGTAACTAGCTAAAAAAGGGCTGCGTTTTGGTGGACAGATGAAGGTTCATAGGAGCCCTTTCTCTTAGAGGGGACAAGTACTTTTCCTTTCCTTTATGAAACGTATGGAGTAATGGTGCAGTTGACTGAAATGCTGCTGCTGGGATTTGAGAACTTTATTACTTTTTTTTTTTACTTTCCCCTCTATTGGAAGCTGTGTGCCAAAGAACCAGTGTCATAATTTCTCCCTCTTTTTTTTTTTTTCCTGCTGAGCTGATGTTGCATTGTTGCATATCCCAGCTGCTCTTTGTGGGGTTTCGTGAAGCTGTGTGTGAAGTCTCTACCTCATTGTAGTATATGCAGGCAAGACTGCACTCTCCTACAGACGCGTGGAGTAAGCTGTGGTGTAGTTTTTGGCACATAATAAACATGTTGCAGCAAAAAAAAAAAACCCTCTTATGCTCCTTGCTTGTGTGCCTCGTGTGAGATCCCTACAACCTTGAGGGCTGTAGTGTCTCTCATCCTCAGTGCTCTGTTGAAACAGCTGGGAGAACCTGAGCCTTCAGCCTGCCATGGTGGGGAATGTATGGATGCTGTAGGTGACTTGGCTGTAGGGGAGCTCTCTGCTGCGAGATGCTCTCTTCAGGGTGTTCCTTGGGTCCCTGAGTGCAAGCAGCCAGGCTCCAGCTGGAGCTCTCCTACTTACAGCAGTGAGTTAATGAGGCTAACTGGAATGTCCCTATGTGCCTTTCCCCACTTCCTCAGTGGAGGGTTGACACCCTGCTGGGCTGTTTGACAGGGGCGGTGTATGCCAGGGCTCCTCTCTACAGGGTTTCAGAGGGCTGAGCATGACCTGGGTGCAATGGCGCTGCCAACAGTGGACACCCCTGGGTGCCCCTTGCCCTTGGAGGGGGGCTCCAGGCTCATTCCTTATGCCCCCTTCCATCTCCTGCAGTAAGTAACTCTGGAACCACCCTAGGGTAGCCACCCCTCATCTTTTTGGGCTGTGTGATGCTCCCATGGGGCCAGACCCCCCTCATGGGTGGTGTGAGTTTGTGGGTGCTCTGTGTCCTCCTCCATCACAGCCTAATGTGGGACCACCTGGTGTTACCCAAGGCACCTGCTTCCCCCAAAACTTGGCTGTGCTGGGGCTGCTCCAGCCCAGGGGAGCAGAGTGATGCTGAGGACTTTGCAGTCCGGAGCCAGTGCTGGATCCCGGCCTGGGGCTCCCAGCCAGGACCTGCAGTCCGGGCAGCGCCCTGCGGCAGCGCGGGACGCGGTGCCAGCGGGCGCTGGGACCCGGGGGAGCGCTCGGAGCCCCGAGCTCCACCGCCCCCCCC
>VYZW01056299.1:0-14474 GCA_013401315.1 Balaeniceps rex | reverse complement strand
GGGAAGGGGGAACCGGGGCTGGGGTGAAGCGTGTTGCTGAGGGGCCGCGGACTGAGGGAAGCCGGGCCCGGGTTGCCGCGGCGGTCCGGCGGGGCCTGACCGGTGTTTCCCCTGCGCTCCGCACCCGCCCAGGGACGCGTCCGAACGAAGACGGTGAAGAAGGCCGCCCGGGTGATCATCGAGAAGTACTACACCCGCCTGGGGAACGACTTCCACACCAACAAGCGGGTGTGCGAGGAGATCGCCATCATTCCCAGCAAGAAGCTGCGCAACAAGATCGCGGGGTGAGGCACGGGGGGCGGGGGTCCGGTGCGTGGTGTTTGGACGCGGGTAGGAATTCCTGCCGCAACCTGCATTCGAAAGTGATCGCGGTCTTGCCCGTGGCCTGGTCATCGATAGTGCAGGGAGAGGAACGCCGAAAGCTTTCCCGTGTTTGGGGGGGTACGTCCTCTCCCTCCCAAACCCTGTTGCTGTCGGACACTTCTCCGTCCCTGATGTTCCCTGGAGGTGGTGGGACAACGGCAGGGTCGGTGGTGGGGGCTCCGTCTCCTCAACCTGCCTCGATTTTGGGGGCGCAAGGGTGCAGAAGGGAGTGTCAGGGAGTCCTGGATGGTCTTGTGTCCCCCACAGGTATGTCACCCACCTGATGAAGCGTATTCAGAGGGGACCCGTCCGAGGCATCTCCATCAAACTGCAGGAGGAGGAGAGGGAGAGGAGGGACAACTATGTACCCGAGGTGAGGCTCTGCCCGCGCTTGAGTGCCTGCTTCAGTGTCTGTCTGTCCTGCCTCAAGGTGTCTTCTCCATTAGTGGCTCCAAATTTCTTTAAACCAAAACCTCAGCCAGGAGGAGCTGAGGAGGGTTTGGGTCAAGGAGGGCTGAGGTGGATTTTGGCCTTGTATTGGGACGCTCCCTCCAAAACTGCTGCCTAGGGTGGGAGGAGCAGCTGACTTCTTGTGTTTCAAATCTGCTGCCAGTCAGCGAATTACATCCCTCCTTGATTTCCTAACTTAAAATTAGGAAAAATATAACTTGATGGGATGCAGGAGGATATTTCAGAGTGGCTTAAAACCTGCTGTACAGCAGATGTCACTGAAGAGCGGGAGTTGGTGAAACCCCCTCTGATCTTGAACCTGTATTCACAAGGGCTTGAGGTCTCACCCATGACTCGGTCATTGACAGTGCAGGGAGAGGAGCTCTGAAAGCGTTTCCCATGTTTGGTGGGTTCGATCCCGTCCCTCCCAAACCCTGTAGCCTGCAGGCACAGCAATTCTCGCCCCTCTTCCAGATCTCCCTACTCGGCTTCTGGTAGAATTGCTGGCTTCTGTGCTGCACAAAAATGCTCAGTTCTGTTATCTGTGCTCTCCCAAATCATCAGTGCTGGGGTTTGGTTACATGGAAGGTTATTTTAGCAATGATCTGGGAGGAACAGGTACGATGGTAGGATGTCATGGGAGCTACGGCAGTGCAGTAAGGTGGACTGGTGCTGTCCCCCTCAACTGGAGATCTGCCTCAGGAGTACCCCCCTGCTTTGCCTTCTTGGTTTCATAGCCTCTTGGGGAAGGAAGCATGCAGAGATCGAGGTTTGGGGTCCGGAGAGGGTTGGAGGAGGTTGCTCTGGGCTTAAAGAGCAGGAGACCTCGGGTCCTGGGGGTGGGACCGCCCAGGTGGTCACTTGGCATTGCTGTCTGGCACCACAGTGGTTGGGCTCCGGCCTTGGAGGCTCGTGTCGCAGGACAAGTGTGAGTATCGGTGGTGATCACCAGGACCGGTGCAGTTGTGGACCTGACCCCGGCTCCTCTCAGCAGCATTGGCGCGGAGCTGGTTAGGCCTCGCGTTTGCAAAGAGGCTCTGCTGCTGGGTGGCCTCTCGGTGTTTTGGCAGGAGAGCTGGCCTCCATTGGGGTCCTTCTGGCTCATTCTGTTGCTGGAGCCCTTCCCCACAATGGGCAGCAAGATCTTGTTTACGGTGGGACAGGACTGGAGTGGGTGTGTGGGGACACCCTGGTGGCAGCAGGGACATGGCTGTGGGGCCTTGTCAAACTGCGTCCATCTCTCCTCTGTCCCCAGGTCTCTGCCCTCGACCAGGAGATCATTGAAGTGGACCCAGACACCAAGGAAATGCTGAAGCTCCTGGTGAGTGGCCCCTGCTGTCCCCCTGCCCAGGGTAACCCTGCCTGGCTGGTGGCATGTCCCCAGCAGTGATCCTGCTGCCCTGAGGGGCTTGATGGTGTCAGCTGAAGGCTTCAACACTCTGGGCACATGGTGGGGGGTCCCTCCACCCTGGGACCTGCAGGCAGATTAATTCCTGTACGCTCTTGGGAGGGGAGAGGCAGGGTGGCTTTGCTCGGGACCCCACTAGCAGGGTGGGTGTGCTCCTTGCCCTCCCCTCCTCCCGCAGCACCCTAGGGTGCTGACCCAAGAACCTCCTTGTCAGCTCTCTCTGGGTGGAGGGTTCACCCATAAAAAGACCAGATTCCACCCACCGATGAGCTAATCTCCGGAGCGGAGGGGTCGTCTCCACTTCTTTCTGGAGACGTGAATCCACCCTTCATGCTACCACAGCACCTTCACACTTCCCGCTCCTCCAGGGTGGAAACTGCCTCCTCCCTCGGCAGGGTCAGGCACGCGTGGTGGGCAGGGCTGTGTGACCGATCCAAATCCCATGCTGTTTTCCAGGACTTCGGCAGCCTGTCCAACCTGCAGGTGACGCAGCCCACAGTGGGGATGAACTTCAAAACACCCCGAGGAGCTCTCTGAGTCGGTCGCTGTATGTCACTTTTCCAATAAACACGGGGAAACCATCTCAGTCTGCCTGGTCTTTGGAAGCCTGTGTCCCCAGGGATGAGGAGGGAGGGCTGGTTCATCGGGGTGCTGCGTCCCAGATACAGGTGTCCGAGGGTGAGGAGGACTCAACACCTTCACATTTGCTGGCATCTTTTTGGGTTCTTTCCTGGCTATTTGGGGTGTGAGGTGCAAAGTTGTTATTTTACAGGCTCTCCTGTGGTACGCAGCCAGGAGAGGACAACTGTGGTAGCTCCTCAGAGCTCGCTGGAGCTCCTCGCCCTCAGCGCCTCCCAGGTTTGCCTGTGCCTCCTCCGAGTGGACAGCTCGGGGGTCATGCTGTGCCGGAATAAAAGTTGATTTTTATAACCGCATTGGTCACTTCTAAGTGCTTAAATGAAAGGAAAAAGTTTTGTCACTGGTTTTCTTTGTATGAGGGGAGTGAACTGGGATGAGCAGAGTGCTGTGTCTGGGGGTGGAAGCTCCCCTGTGGAGACTGGCCCTGGTGAGGCTTGTGCTGTCCTTCCCCCAGCAAGGTGCTCCATCCAACAGTTCCCCCAGGGTGCAGCAGAGATGTGAGAGTTTTGGGGCTCAACCCCTGCCCCAAAAACTGTCCTGCTATGCAGAGGCTCTCCTTGGAGGCAGAGGAGACCTACAGGTCTCAGCCTTGGCTGTTGGCATCATCCAGCACCATGACCTGCAGGCAGGGCACCCTTGCCACGGGCAGACAGTGCTCCTGAGCACCCCGACCGGGTGAGGGTCGCCGAGTTTTCCCTCCCTGCCTGTGTGACCAGCTCCAGCAAGACGTGGGTTTTGCTTAGGGGAAGTCTGGAGCCCTCCCCACAAAACCTTCGCAAACCCATGGAGCTCCCCACGTGCCTGGGAGATCCCAGGCTAGCCCCTGTCTGTCCTGCCAGCCCCACGGCAGCACTGGGTCCCACTGGTGAGTGTGTACCACGGGTGGGTGTGGCTGTGCTGTGGGATGACTTCTCCCCTCTCCCTGCGAGGAGACCTCAGTGTGTCCCTCCAACGAAAACTACTGTTTGCAGCCACGTCTTGAATCCCCTGGTACAAATAAAAAAGACAAAGGATTTGTGTTTTGGGGAGAAATGTCTATAACTTTGCTGTGGAATTTGTTTTAAATAGTTATTTAAAGAAGAAAATGTTTACAGTAAATATAGCCAGGTATTTAAATATATATTGAACACGCTGAGCTACAGTCAGGATAAGCCAAGCAGGGATAATTTAGAAATCCTCTAAGTACTACAGAGATTTAACTCAGAATTTGCAGCTTGATACCACCAATCTCTTCACTGTTTAATTAAAACACAGGGAGAACACAGACTGATGGGTGAAATAACCATCAATCCGGAGAAGAGAGCGAGCAAGGAGGCATCCCAGCCTCTAACTATGGGATTGAATTTCCAAACACAACCGATAGCTCTCTGGCAGTGAAGTGTTTGATGTGAACAGCCACGTGTTACTTACAATTTTCTCTTCATTTTAGTCTTCATGTCAGAGTAAATGTTAATTTCACTCCGAATCCAGTACGCTGTGTAACCCGAGGTGCCAGGAGTGAAATCACGGAGCTCTCCGACGTATTTCTTCATGTCGTGAGCAGAGGGGTAGCCTATGAAGGGAAAGTGTGCGTCTTACCACAGGAGCTGCCCTCTTCTCTGATGAAAAAAGGACAATAGAAAATGCAAAGCATGGAGGAGAAGGGAGTGATTCCAGTCGTACCCTCAGTGTTTCTGCTGCTGTAAGTACCGGGAGGAAGCAAGGAGCACACAGGGGATCCCTCCTTCATCCACAGTCGTTTTCAGGCATATTTTCCACTCCTTAAAAGTCTATTGGTGCTGAACATTACCTGTCACCATGTTATTCATCGGGTATTCCTGGAGGGCACGGTATGGAAATTCCCCCTGCGCGGGTGCTCTGGAGCTTGTTTCTTCTTCGCTGCTTTATCAGGGGGGAAAAAAAATCTGTGTTATTTCCTATGCGTTGGGGATCTCTTGAAATTTTGGGGTGTATCCAAATCCTACCATCGAAGGCAGGAAAATACCTTTCGGCCAGGTCTAGTGCATCCTCCTCTGCTTCTTCCTCACAGCCTTTTCTTGCCACCTCCATTTTGTCCATCAGATTTTTGTTGGGCTGCAAGTATCAACGCAGAGTTGAGATAAAATTGTGCCCAGGGTACCCTGCAGAACACTAGAGACGAGGTCTGAGAGACCGATATTTTTAGGACTTGTGATTTCAAGCATAATTCAGAATACAATTTTAAATCTAATCACATTTTCGCTTCAAAAGCCCTGAGAAGTTGCTTTGAGAAGAAAGCGGGCAGTGTCTTGGAGCTACCCAGGGAAGGAAAATGCTGCATGAAAGGTCAGACCTCAGCGATCAGCATCCCCGGAAGGATGTGCCGGGGAGACTGGACATCTGTTTGGGTGAGGGAGAAAAATCCCTCCTGTGCATCCCGTGCTCAATCTGGTGCTGTCTGCCCTGGGATGTCACACTGGGAGGGACACACAAAGTGCAACAAGCACAAGAAGATTTGATCCCATATTTGGGCTGAGGGTCTGGGATGAAAACCAGGGTCCCTGAAGTTCATACAACTGGTATTTTTTTAAGCTACACCTCCTGTAGTATAAATTTCTCATCTCACCTGTTCTGCAAGTGAATCATCCGCCTGCTCCCAAATAAAGCTACCGATTTTCCTTCTGATTTCTGCCATTAACAAAAAATAAATGACTGTGAGAGCATCAAATAATGAGACCGTGGCCGTCACTGCCTGTGCAAGCCCCTGCCTCTCGCAGGTGCTAGCGAATGCAGTTGGGAGCCCTGGCAGGAGCTCGCTGCACGGCGCTGCTTGCTAATGCAAAGTAAAAGATGGAGCATTAGTTCCTCTGTCCCTGGGGAGGAAGAACTGCTCCCAGCAGAAGGAAATTGCCTCCACCTACAGCAGAAGTACCTGGAGGTTCTTGTTTGCACCCCGAAAAGCCTGTGTTCACGGGGGAACCCCGGGGGAGCCAAACCCTGATTTTTTTTTTCCCCCCTGACCTTCTTGCAGGCAGGCGGGTGGCAGGACGAAGTGGCCCAGAACCACTGACAGCTTCGCTCCTGCACTGGTGCTCGCCCACGCAGAGAGGTAACTGGAGTGAAAGACCGTAGCTCTGCCCTCCAAGTAATTGAGGCTCTCATGTATTCTGGAAGAGAAAAAGACAGCTGGTTTCCAAAGGTAAGCCTGAAAAAAACTCAAACCAAAAAAAGTTTGAAGGGATGATGTTGTTAAGACTGACATGCTCCAGCATTTTTGCGAAAAGCACCTAATCTTCTGTAATTTTCTAACTATGAGACTCTACCAGCAATGTCCCGTTATGGTCCCGGCTGCTGGCACCTCCTGAGAGCAGCCTGGAGGAAGGACACCGGGGACCAGGTAAACGCGTATCTTTCTTTAGGGACTAAATGGCACGGCTCCACAACCTGCTCTCAAGACGAGACCAGTTCTTCAGGGAGAGGGGAAAATGTGATTTTTATTTATTTATTCTTAACCCCACTGGTCCCTGCTCAGGCTCACAGCGTGGTCCCCAAACAGCGGCAGCGCTACAGCAGAGCGAGGAAGGGTGCGTGGAGGATGCTCAAGCACTCACTGTCCTCCTTAGAGGGGAATTAAAATATTGTTTGTCAGGTTTAAGGGTATGGATAATGGTTACATTTTTCCAAGAAATAATCTGAATATATACATTGCAAATATATATATATAATATACATATAATTATATATGATTCCCCCTGGGGGAAAAACCCACTCCAGCGGGATGCTGTGGCAGAAGGAAGGTTGTTACTCTGGGTTTCTCAGGATTCCCCTCCCAAAACTGGCATGGGTGGCTGAAGGATTACAAAAATCTAAACCAGTTTTAAGCAATCATATGTTAAAAGAAGCTGCTTAGTCCAGCCTAGCAAAGCCTGCTGCAGAGCACTGCGAGAAAACATTGCAATTCCCTTTCACTTAAATATATTTACATGATATTGAATATATATAAATATTCACTGGGTGAAGGGGTGAAGGAAGATGCTCAATAGCCTTTCCTTATATTTGTACAAACATTGTTGAGTTCTCTGATTTTTTTATATTAAGCAAACAGAATGAAAGTAGCAATTCAGCCCTTTGCCAGCCGTTTTTACCCCCATGTTTGCTTTCACAGAGTTAACTCACGCTCCCTTTTTTGCACCTGGTTCCTTCCTTGGGGATGGTGTCACCTCTACTTTAGACCCTGAGTTTTCCCGTAGATCAATTCAAAGGTAGCAAGAAAACCAGCGCAATTAGTTTAATTTACATTGGAGTTAAGCCAGCCTAATGCATGGGTGGTTTTTACAGCCTTTTTTTCTGTTTTGCCTAGGTACAGTTTAGTGTGGGTGTGAGTTTTCAGACCCCTACTAAGCAGTAAAAGCCTGGCAGACCTGTACCAGGCACTTTAGAAACACCACCCTGGCTTTTAAAAGGATGTTGGCATCCATTAAATACTTTACTTTAAATACATTAAAATTGTTATCTATGCTTTCATTTATCTTTCGCTCCCTACATCCAACCATCAGTGCAACTGCGACCCTCCAGCATGCTGCGTTCATATGACAGACATCACATGGAGAGGGCTCAGTGTGAGCATGAAATGGGGCCACATGCATCTCCCAAGCAAGGAGGGTGCTGTTGGCATGTGGGGGGCCACGGGAGGGGACAGCCAGGGGACACAGCCCACCTGCGGGTGTCCGGGTGGGTGGCATCGCTGCTGAAGAGGTAGTCGGCATCCCACCGGTGGGCGAGCACCCCACCGCCGGCCGCTGAGGGGGAAAGAGGGGGTGAGGAGGAAGGTGGATGCCCCAACATGTCCCCACCTCAGGGTGGCCTGGGAGGTGGGACAGCTGCCCGGCTGGTTGTGGGGACACAGGGCCAGGCCATGAAGTGGGAGCTGTGATGGGTCCCATTGAGGGCTCTTCTGGACTTTTGTTCAGTGTGGGGGCACCATGGCCTGCCCCGGCACTGGGGGACCTGCCAAACCCATGCTCTGCCATGTCGTGGGGGGGGCCTCAGCCCTGCTTTGCCACACTGAAGGGTGACAGGGCCATGCCCCCACTGCTCTGCCCCACCGAGGGATGTGTCAGTTCAGCTCATCCCCGGGGCGCCGCCAGGACCCCTCACCCCACAGCTCCCGCGGGCCCGGGCTGACGCTCTGCGAGAACCAGGCGCTGTGGCCCCGGAACATCGCGGCAGGAAGCGGCGGCGGCGGCGGGAGGAAGAGCCCTGACGGCGACAGCGGGAACTTGAGGGGCAGAGGCGGGAGGACGCTGAGGGGAGGCGGGGCGGGGGAGCGAGCTCTGAAGGGCAGCGGCGGCGGGATGACACTGAGGCGCGGTGGGCGCTGAGGAGAGGCGCGGTGCCCCGAGGGCGGCCGCCGTTTCCAGGGCTGGCCGCCCCCGCCCCCCCCGAGTCGTTCAGGCACCGGCAAGTGAAGCCGTACAGGTTTCAAACTGCCCCTCACGAGGGCTCCCGGCCCCCGCTGCCACCTCCCTGTGCCTGTCTGCATTCGGCTGAGCGCCCCAAAATGGCTGCAGGTGACCCACACCTACGCACAGCTGGGCCAGGAGTAGGGCTGCCCTAGCTGCACTGGGATTTGAACACTGGTGTCCAGGGTGTGTTGATGCTCAACCTCCTCTGGAAATCTGCCACGGCTTTGACCAACTTGTGTCACCCCTGGAAAGGGGACAGGACAAGCTGAGGGCACAGTGGAGATGGCATCTGTGGCTGACTTGCTCAGGAGAAGGCAGTGGCAGAGCTGAGCAGCATCCGACAGCCTCAGTCCTCTCTGCTCCTGCCATCACCCTGCACTATCTTCTGAATCTCTTCCAGCTTCCGCAGAAAGGTGAGGCAAAAGCCCTCACACTGTGGCCTGCTTCACTGCCTGGTCCTCACTCCTTCCCTCTGTCCCATGGGGGGACGAGCTCCCCTGGAGATGCTCTGTATTCATGTTCTCTGTAGGTGGTGGCAAAAGAGGAGGTAGTCTCCTTGCCCAGATTTCATGTCCTCCCATGCTGTCTACTGGATTGGAGCCCAGAGCTACCTGCCAGACCCCATCCCCTTCAAATGGTGCATGCTTCGTGCTACAGAGGGAACAAACCATCCTGCCAGGCAGTTTGTGATCACCAATTGGAGCAAGTCCAGCCCAGCAGGACACAATGGAGGGCTCAACCTAGTCTCCTCCACAGTCAGATTTTCAGCATGTCCCAGGAGACAGATGTCCTAGTGCACACACCCAAACAAAGCTGAATATGCCCCAAATGGTCAAGTTAGGTGTCAGCAGTACTGAAAAGTGATGCAGAAACCCTGGTCTTTGATTCTGACTCGTTTTTCATCAAGTTTTTACACAAGCTGAAGAATTACTTCTCACTCACCTTCCCATGAAGGACTTGGTAACACTGTCAAATTAAAGGAGAAAAAGGTGTAACTGCCATGTGGTGCAGGTAAGCCCAGTTTAGTTGAGCTGAAATGGGCCAGCCTGTGTCAAGCAGCCAGGGCTGGCCTGGGGCTGTGCAGGCTTCCTCTTGCAGACACCATATGAATGTTTTGGCAAAAACATGCTGTGGATATTCACCTTTACCCAGTTTGCTGTGGTTTGCTTGCTGGAGAGGAAGCAGAAGGAAAACTCATTCCCACAGAGCTGGAACTGCCGTGGCAGAGCTGGGACTGGGTGTACAGCAGCATCTCTTTTGCTTGGTTCCACTTTTCTTGGTGGACATCTGTATTCAGCTGTGTCTTGAACGACTTTTCCCTCCTCTTACACGCCATTCCTTTGGCTTTTTTCCCTACCATGCAGGAACTGGTGAAGTTTTAAAAACTCCAGAGATGTGACATTGAAGAAGTTGGTCTTCAAAAAAGTTCTCCTAAGTTGTTCCTAGAGAGTTGTTCTCCCAAAAACTTGTATTTGGTTGATTCAGGAAATACTTTGCTGGCACCAAAATTGCTTGTAATTCATAAAGCACAAATGAGGCTTGTTTCAATGCTTTAAACTTGCCAAGATATCCCTCAACAACTCCATCCCCTGGGAACTTTTACTGAAAAGTCAGCAGCAGCAGTGCAACTACACCCCTGGCACCTTTGCACCCCCCAAGCTGGACCCCAAGAATAAAACAGAGAAGGTTGTTCTAGATACGGTCGTAGAATTCAGATGTTAATCAAAACCAGCCAGCCTCTGGGATTGGAATGCATGTCTCCCCCAGAGGGGGGATTTTTGAGTAAGCCGTCAAAATATTTCCTAAGAAAGACCACAAAAAGTCCACAGATGCAATTAGGGCAAAGACTTCCCTGGTGTGGGAAGATGTTGAAGTAAGTTTCCTTTGCAGATGTGGTTGACTCACATTGCCTGTGCCACAGCATCTGCTGCTTCTGCAGTCAACTCCACTCATGTCCTAATTAGGATGAGGTTTTCCTGTTGGTGTGACGCACCCAGCCATTACTCTGTGATGCTCTTGACAATAGTAAAGGTGAAGCCTAGGTGGTGGTAGGCACTTTGGCGGCTCTCTGTGATCCAGAGGAGGAAGCCGGGACATGGTCTATGACTGAAGCCACCTGGCCTCTCACAGCAGGCTGTGCTGCTCCGCTGGCATCTCTGGAGGAGAAGCCCAAACCTTTTCCTCCCTCCCAGACCATCTTCTACCACAGAAGGACCACTGCTGGGGCTGGTGCAGTCCCTGGCTGGGCTCCAGAGCATGGCTGGTATTGCAGGCCGAGCTGTGTGGTGGCTCTGGTGAGTCCCGCCATCCCACACAGGGTCACAAGCTGGGTGATGAGCACTTTGCATGACCACCCAGCCGTGATGTCCTCACCTCTCCAGATTTGAATGCTCCTCTGGTGAACGCAAAGTCCCCATAACTGTTCCCTTCACCCCAGAAAAGTGTCACTTGTAGCAAAGAATTTGTCTTTGAGGTAAATGTCTTTTCAAGCAAAGCCAGAGATTTGCACAGGACAGCTTTTATTACTATTATTGTACATCACAGAAAATGTGGTTTTAATGAAAAAAAAGCTATGAAACAAGCTAACATCCCTCAAAATCTCAGGTGGGTGTTCTGTGACACCAGTCACAGCAAATCTTAATAAACCCAAGAGGAGACATGCGATAGATCACACCATTGGGTTGCCAGGAATCCTTGTTTACATACATGAGATCTGCACTGATGAGATCCTCCTCAATCCAACAGTCACCAACTTCATAAAATTAAAGCAGCCTGCTGGATTCTACCAAGTAGTGCCATTTTTGGGTAGTGCCATCAAACCCCCAAGGTGCAGCAGACAACCAGTCCCCAAAAGGGCTTCTCACTCCTTTTCCTCTCGCCCAGCTTTAAGATCAGACCCAGTGTCTCCAAGGTCATTTTGTCCCTTTTTTTAACCTTGTGCCATCCCTTCAGAGCAACTCAGGAGCCTGTAGCCAGGCAGATCCCACATAAAGGTTTAGTTTTACTCTTTTTTTTTTCTTTTTTTTTTTTTAAATGGAAAAGCATTCCTGCACCTTCTCAGCAGGATAAAAAAGTGCACCTGAGCATGGTGCCACCACCCTCCAGCCCCACCCACAAACCAGCAGCCATCAGAGCCCCATGAAATCAGCTTGGGTTATCATGACTCTGAAGAAACACTTTAAGGACTCCTCTGACATCTTCCTATTTTATTTAGATAAAAATCCTGTACAACTCAGAACACTACTGATTAAAAAAACAATTGTAGCTCTTCAACGTGGACATTTATAGCTATGTTCTCAAAAGAAAAGCCTAGCTTGTGTCCTGCTTTGGGTAAATAATATTTTAAAGATAAGCTTTAATAAAAGAAGGAATTCTGTAATGAAGACAATTGCTCGTCATCATCATATCCACAAGATGTGAAGAAAGGACAGAAGATCAAGATTATTTTGACTTGCAAGGCATAATTCTTCAGACCTGAATGGGGGAAAGGAGATTGACAGCAGTCACTCTGTTCACACCTTCAACTGTAATTATTTTAGGGAAAAAAAAAAAAATAATGTGTTTTCCACAAGGGAACTCCAGCTGCAGAGTCAGAGACTCCAGACTCTAGTGAAGTCACCAACGTCCCACCTTCAACCAAGCTTGGCATCCCGCACTATCGGTGACCTTCACGCCAACATCCCACCAAAGCCACTGCACGCCACACTGCCACATGGGCACAGCACACCCCAGACCCTGCCCTGGGGCCAGGTTTCCATCGTTGCTGCCCAAAAGCAAGTGACAAACCAGAAGAGTGGCTGTATGTGATTTTTCAGAGCTCTGTTACTTAGAAATGCCTGTACTGTATCAAATCATGTGAAGAAAGGACAGTACCTTTACCTTTACCTCAGCATCCTGTCTCAAGCAGCAGTTAAAGGCAAACACTTAAGCACTTACAGCATCCCTCAGCATCCCTTCTAAATATCCTTCCAATCCAACCATTTTTGGCGGGGGGGGGGGGGTGATCTCTTGAGCCTTTCCCCAGCCCCCAATATCACACCTCAGCTTTTCTGCTACAAATTAAGAGCGTATTTTCTTCTGTTGTCCCCCACTAGGAAGATGGTCAACTGACCTCCATTTTCTCTTGTCCCTGGAAG
Organism: Balaeniceps rex; assembly: GCA_013401315.1. Lineage (NCBI taxonomy): Eukaryota > Metazoa > Chordata > Aves > Pelecaniformes > Balaenicipitidae > Balaeniceps > Balaeniceps rex. The sequence goes on along the minus strand of VYZW01056299.1, from coordinate 2,055 downwards.
CCTAACAACCCTCCTAGCCTTTGCTGCTCTACAGCAAGGAAGGACTGAAGAGCTTTAGAGGGAGAGCAGTATTAGACAGCGACAAGTAAAGGACTCTGATCCATCTACATCTTCCCAAGAAGAAGTGCCCAAGGCAGTTTTTCTGATTTACAAAGTTTGTTTGACTCATGATTCTGTCTGTCTAAAAGCAATCAATAACATTTTTCTGGTCCAATGTGGAGGGCATTTCAAGTGAGGTCTTGCCAAGGCTTGTGCTGGGCACAGTTAATAATTATCCAGCCTCTACCAGGGTATGTAACTCAGGCATTTCAATCATCATTGCAACTATGTCAGCTAGGCCATGTATCTTTAGTTTTCTTTTCCCTTTCAAGGGTTAAACTAGTATTTACCCAGTTGCTAAATCCAGATCAGTTATACCCAGACAGTTTGAAGAACCCAGAGCACTCAGACTGTGAGACACTGGTGAACCAAGACTGCTTCTGGTCTGGCAGCAAGGCACTGATACGTGCCTCATAAATCCTGCATTACCAAGCCCACACGCTGCCTGCTGCAGGGTTAACCAGCCTGCCTCCCCACAAGCCATGGGGATTTCCGGGTATGGCAACTTCCTCCTCACCAGACAGAAGATAGCGCTGTGGGGTCTGGAGAAGCACTAGAGGACATATGACAACTCTGAACGATATCTGGCAGACAAGCCAAGACATGCAGGGAAGTTTTGCTCCAAGGGGCTCCTTTCTTTTGAGCAAAGGAGACTCTTGTAGACAAGGTATGGCTGAGAACTGGCCAAAATAGCAGGTAAAAAGGCTGTGGGAACAGCCCCACTCCCAACCAGTGGCAACACTACAGATACGGGGTGGTTTTTTCGGTGGTTGCTTTTGTTCCTCAACTCTGCAAGACTGCCCCCCACAGAAAGCAGTCCATGTTCCCCTTACCAGCAAGGCATGGAGCATCAGCCTAACTCACCATGATTATTCCAGACACAGCTTAGAAGTCTTCGTCTGCAAGAAAGAAGGGGAGAGCGTTAGGCTTCAGGGCAAACAGCACCCCCTCTCACCCACCCCTGCTGGAAACAGCCTCAGTGCAGTAACCAGAGAGCTGCCCTTGCTTGGCTGTCTCCTTGCTGCAGCAGACTGGGTCCCCACTGCTATACCCTTCTTTATATCCACCAAATATAAAGCCAAAAATCACTACATGACCCATCTCTTTCTAGGCAAGTTCACCTAGAAAGAGGTCAGAGTGCTCCACTAAGAGTCAACAGACACAGCATAACCAAATACCTACAGATAATACCAAGGCATGTCTTCTCTGTCTGCTACTAACAAACTCTTTCACAGGTACATATACACAGCCTTTTCAGCAGCCCAGCTAAAACCAGTTTTCCATCTACAGCACAAGATCTTCAAAATGCACCCCATTATAGCACCATGTTTCCTGAGAAGGGAAACAGAGACACTGGGCTATAAATTAACTAGCGCCAGCTTCTGCACATGAACAGTGGCAAAGCTTGAAGAGGAAGGCACACAATACCCCATCGGAAGGACTGCGGCTCTCTGAAGGTGGAATGGGCCACCTTGCAGACATAGATGTCTCCCTTCTTGGGGGTGAACGGTGCATACACCAGGCGCTGGAAGTACCACTTGTCGTTGAAGGACATGTCTGTGTACTCCACGTTGCTCATGGGCTCCCCGTTCTTGAGGAGGGTGATGTCGATCTTCGGAGGGTGGAAACCACTCACAAAGCAGTTGAGAGTGTTTTCCTCTCCGTGTGTGGCATGTTTGCGGGAGTACACCTCCACCTTTGGTGCCTCTGGAGAGAGGGGTAAGGGAGTAGTGAGAAGCAGGGCTGCAGCAGGCACGGCCTCGGAGAAGCCAGTGCCCACCCACCCGGGCACGGTAATCGGTACCCTCACAGCGCCTCCCCCGCAGCTCACACCCATAACAGGGCCCTCACCGCTCCCCTCCCCGGTACCGGGACCCTCACAGCACCTGCTCCCCACCATACCAGGCCCCTCACAGCCCCTCCCGCCCCGCCGCCGGTAACCGGTACTGGGCCCCT
>VYZW01056296.1:25491-45990 GCA_013401315.1 Balaeniceps rex | reverse complement strand
CGGGGCGGGGCGGCGGCCGCAGCGCCGAGCTCCCGCGGAGGTGAACGGCGGCGCAGGGAGAGCGGCGTTCGGGGCGCCCGGGCCGTGTGCCGGCCGGGCCGTGATGCTCCTGAGCAGGAGACACAGAGAGGCCACTCGCAGAGAGTTGGTGGAAGGACAGCTGTCACGCGTGGAAGAATCAGGGGTAGTGCTGTCACGGCTCTGGGGAAAATGTTCTTAACGCCGTCTTACATGCGGGAATCTATGTGATCTTCGTGATGGACAGGATGATACAGGATCAAATGCAGAAGGCATTTGATAAAGGGAGCTGAGAGGTCACAGGAAATGCAGTTGGTCTAATGTTGTGGGAGTTAGAAAAACTCAACCCCAGTATTCTGATTTTTACATCAGCTGCTGCCATGATTTTATATCAAGGGCCTCAAAGCAATTCCACACAAACAGTATCCTTGGATAGGAAGATATGATTCTCATTATAAAATAAGATTAACAAGACACCAGTAGGTGAAGAGACATAGCAGGTCAGCAGCAGAATGAGGAAAACAAAAGGTAAAATAGTGATATTATCTAACTGAGCAGCAGAACTCCCACGGATTTTGTCAGGTCAAGATTCACCCCAGGAAACACCATCCCTAAATTCAGGCACACAAGAAAAATAAGCTAGTTTCAAGTCAAAAGCCAATTTCTAAGTGTACTTTACTAATCCCGCTTGAATATATACAAAAAGCATTTCTTATGCAGTTGTACAGCTGACTCAATAATACCATCACGGAAAAATGGTCCGTCAATAGCAGCAATATCTATCAAGCCAAGGATAAATGTACAGAAGCACTCTTTTCTCATGAGAAGTAATGTCTCTCTATGAGAGTTCCAGGTAAATGTCTTCTTAAAATATGCTGGCTTTGGCTTGGCATTCAGTTTTGATGGATGCCTGGACTTCACCTTGGTATTTATTTAGCAGTGGGAGACTGTTATCCCAAGAAAACATTCTATCCCTTTGACATTATCTTGTAATTAACATTTCTTTTTGTTCTGGCCCTTTGTGCACTTGCCTCAGTATTAGTTCAGCATATCTACCTTTATTCCTTGTTACTGACTACTTAATGCTTGGTGCTTAATTAGTTTGAGTGTTGTTTGGTTAACTAGATACAAATATAACGTGGTGTTTTTTCATTTTCATTTAAATTAACTTTTAAACTTAAATTAAAAGTAAACTTGCAGACTAGTTTCCTTATTTGTTGATGTTGTAAATTGGTTTTCGTATGTGCTTTCCCATTAATCATTCACATCTAAACTATGACACCCACACTTCTCCAAATGGAAAGTTTGCTTAGTCATTCCTTTTTTCACCACCAAAAATCAAATGAAAATATCTACTCCTCTGTTCTGGCTAGCCATGTTTGTTGCTTTCATTTTACTCCTCTTGTGCCACAGGAAGCTGGATTCTTTCCTGCAGGCTGATTCCCACCAGGCCCCCCAATAACACCTTTTCCTTTCTGCATCAGCGGCAGAGGCGTGCTCTCTTGGAGGCACCCTAAGGAAGCGCTGCGCATATTTAGACTAATGCCTGTTCACTCTTGCTGGGGTACGATTCTTTTTGTCTCCAGCAGAAAAAGAAATGCGATCACGATATGTACCTATTTCTGTGTACGATACACTATTTAAGATACTATAAATTAGAATATATTGTTTATAGTAGGTATTTACCATTTGGGCATTCTGTGATTGTTACTCTTGATAGTGCCATGGTTCCAAGGAACTGTAATTGTGGACACCGAACACCCAACAAGCCATCTGCACGTGGGCAGTCCTCACCCCAGAGGAGGTACAGCCCTACTGCGGAAATATTTACAGTTAGTGTCATTACAGCAATGAGTTTCTAACAGTTTTTAAACAAATCATATAGGGCATAACATTGTTGTTCATTCTTATCTTTTTGTGTAGGAAGGTAATTATTTCCTTATGAATTAAGCCCAAGAAACACAAGAGAATGACCCATGCTGGATTTTGGACATTCTCCAAGCTCCAGTTTTCTGCCAGCAGAATTTTCAAGGCAAATGGATTAGGAAACCTTACAGCATGGTAGAAGAAACAGAGCTGAGCAAATAATGACATTTTTGGTTCACTAGTCACTCTGGAAAAAAAAAACTTTTTTGAAGAAAAATTTGGGGTTTGCATTATCTTTTTACAACATTGCAATATTTAAAACAAATTTCAAAAAAAGTCGGTCTGTCCTGAAATTGTATTTTAAATACATATACGTGAAATATTTTGAGATAGAAAAATGAAAATGAGACTCAAGCAAATAATAAACTTTTAAATTAATATACATTCACAGCATGTACTGGAATAGCTGAATCCATACTTTTGCCTGAAAGATATTTCCTTTAAAAGTTCTGCTGAGTTCTAATCTTCTCTTTACAAATTTGAAAAGCAGGGCCACAAGCATAAGTCAGCAGCAAATATGAGAAGATGACCTAAGTCTCTTAGAATAAAAGCACATACTCACAACAAGCAGAAAATAGTTACAGACCATACAGAACCCAGCCTTCTCTAAATTTCTTGGAATCCTTCAAAATTGGGCCCCAAATACACCATAAAAGTGAGAAAGTAGATGAATTACAACCCAGCTCGTGCAGTGTACTGATGTTATTTCTCAACTGATAGCTCTATTTTCCCAAGACAAAGGAAATGTTTTCTCCTTATACCATTTTGCTTCTGTTGAGACAAAGTGCAACTTGAATGGTTTTGACAGTATTATGGATAACGCTGGGGTCCTGTGGTAAGGGAGTTTATTAATTGCTGCATACTTGAAAGCACAGGCATATCATCGTTACAATAAATAACCAGCAACCTATTAACTCTCAAGGTTTGGCCTGCTTAATGTGCACTTTGTCATCCAGGAGATTATTCATCTCATGTTGAAAATCATAAAAAGCACTTCTGGGAGGACAGACTGTCTTACAAAGAGGAATACTTTTTTATAATGGGGCTCCAGTTTGAAATTGATTCAGATAATGGCCTTGTCCTTCCAGGGAACTCTTTTCAGGCTGTTCATGTGATTAGTCTCTCTAAAGTTCAGGGATCCACTTGTGCAGATCCATTTGAAGATGGGTCCCAGAGTCTGAACTACTAGCAAAACCAACTTTTAGCAAACAGAAAAACAAGTCTGACTAATGTCCCGTATGAAAGAGACTGGCTCGTCAGGCCTGCCAGTAATTGTGCCAGTTTATTAAATCTGTTCAAGTAATTTGTTGCACATTCATTCTTTAGTAGAATGAGGGAATTTGGCAAAAGCCCTTCATCAGCTTCGCAACCTCCCATAGAATAGAAAATGATTTTTTAGTTCTGATGTTCCATGGTGGTGAAATTACTTAAAAATGATGAATGGTGAAACACGATAAGGGTTTTTCCATATCAAGAAACAGTAAAGTTAGAGACAAAAGTCAGTGGTAGCAAATTCATGATACTATGAAAATTGGGACTATGGATCCAGTCATCCATAATCAGTGATGTAACTTTTGGGTCACCTGCCTCATAGGTGAAGCAGTATGATGCCAAATTAAGAGTTGGTGGAACTTACAGCATTATTTTAACCTCCTAGAAACTTTCCAGTTATTGCCTGGAGCTGGAATAATGCAAGAGTTGGAATAATCCCAGTTCGTTTGATCAGGCCTGACATGTGCAGCTATATGACATGTCCTCTATATGGAGGCAGCTTAGCTACCTCCAAAGTCTCACCCCCATCTCTTGTCACGACAGCCTGTCCGCTGTAGAAAAAAAAAAAAGCAGTGTGCAAATCAGCTCATTTTGTTTCAGTTGCAAGATGCAAAATATCCTTCCTTAAAGGGCAAGACACCCTCAGGACTGAAATAAAAGCCACGTCACAAATAGTTTGCTTTCAAACTACTTTGAGTTGAGGCTTTTGAAACAGGTAACATGAAGAAATATGTTACAAATAAAACCAGGGATGAAACACTTTTGAAGGAATGTATAGAAAAGGGACTTTTTATTTACATTGGGACTGACTTTTCCTGTAAACAATTTTAATAGTAACTCATTACATGAATTTCTACAGAAATTTTTATTAGTGTTTTTCAATCAGAAAACAGTATTTTGAGAGCCTGTGCTACTTCAATCTCTTTGATCCTGAGGGCTTTGATCTGCCATGTGGTGACATGACTCAGATCAGGCATTTACTTCCGTGGTGTGTAGAACATGTGAAATTATTTATTCCTTTAACCCAGCAGAGCAGAAAAAGGTCTGTGCTTTCTATAGCCCAGAAACTGATACAGTTTTCTTCCCTTGCTGTTGCTCAGACCAGCTGGAAATGCAAGGCCTGAATATTCCTTAAAGATATCATTATTTTCCTCACAGTCTTATCTTCACTCTTATTAGCCTACGTCCTTCTCCCTCGCTGCATTACATCTAACTGAAATCCTCAGTTTTAAAAACAATAGAGCTTGATACCACTAACCACCACTTTGTGCCTTCAGTGTGATGTGATTTTCAAAATGAGAGATGTAAGCCATCGCAATGGAATTCAGATTATACAAATCCCGGGAAGGATTTATCCAAAATAGTTTTTAAAACAGCCTTTTCAAATTCAGCAGAGGGACTCAGCTTAATGCCTTGAGCCAACAACCAGTGAAGGAAGCCATAAGACTTGATTTACTCTCATACACTGTACTCTCATACATGTGCAAGTCAATATCAAAATGGAGAAGATTGTATTTAGTACAATGAGGTGCTTTCTGAAGCAATAACAGTTTTCAAACAAGTGATTCATTTGCAGGTCCCTTCAGAGGTGCAGCTAGCTACCTAACTGAGTGAACGTGAGCACAGGAGAGAAACACAATTAAGTTAATCAATAACACGTGCTCTATTACCTCAGATTTGTCTCCAAGTTAATTTGCATCCATTCTCTCAGAGCATATTTATAAATGTATGTATAGTATATTTTTTTTTAATTTCATTGCCAATTACAGAGACAACACGAAGTCTAGTATTCTGTTATCTATCAAAATAAACAGGGTTGTGTATAACATGTACAGTTTTCATAATATTCAGTCCTAAGAACAACCAGATACACAAAAACTGTTTTCATCATTAGCATGTTCAGCTGAGCACGTTTAGTTGATATTTGCTCTGTTCTGATTTTTAAGTGCTTTGACAATATGAATAATGTTTAGTCTGTTTATAATACACAAGAAAGCGGCAAAGTAAAACACACATTTCTGTCCTGCATTTTCCAAGTACATTCAACAGAAATACATTCAGACATCTGGTACTCAGCTGGTGGTAAAAGTGTAATAAACATTGGCAAAATGTTTAAATTATACTATTCCTTATACTACTAGGAAAAGATTAAATCTCATATTGCAGGACATCTTTTTGTTTCTGATGGCCTCATGCACCTTTCCCATTAACAAGGTAACAATTGCTACAATTTTCAATGTAACAATTGTAACAATTTCCTAGTAATTAGTATTGGTACTTAATCAAATTGGGGGTGGAGGGGTGCAGAAGGAAATGCAGTTTTACAGAATATTTCTAAAGATATCAATAAGTAGAAAGGAGAATTCCCACTGGAATACAGTCTAGAAAGAGACTAAAATGTCCAGTCCAACAATCTCATGAGAAAAGATTAATCAGAATCATTGATATGTCCTTTATACACACATTGCACATTTCTTGGCATTACAACATTCTTTAGAAAAGGTACTGTACAATAAGGAAGGACATGCAAGCTTATGCTGCTCACAAATACACATGAAAGTTCAAGTTCCCTTGAAAGGGTCTTCTCTAAAAAGATAAGTTAATATAGAAATCTGGTTTAAATATGTAGGACAATTTTATTTGACTGTTACTTTGTTACAGGTTAAAGCCAAGCACAAAAAGCATAACCAGGAGCATGAATTTTCTGCTACCAGTAGCACAATTAGCATTTACAATGACTGGGAACACTTCTACTGTCCCAAGAGAAGTCAGGGGTTCAGCAAAGGAAGTGAGGTGTGGCTTGTGGGAAAAATCATCATGATACAAAACATACTTGAAACATTTCCAAATCCATTATCCCTTTTGAATATTTTCATATTTCTCTACTAGTTTTAGGTTCATAAGTTGCAATGTAACAATGCCTCAAGAGATACCCCAAAGGAATTTCAGTACCAATATTCACCTGAGCACAGTCAAGAAAAGCAAAGGAACTACAACAATATGAACCATTACTAAACAACCTGGCTTTATTCCAGACTTTGTAGGTTTGATAAGCTCAGAACTATTCAGAAACTCTCCTTCAGAGTCAAAGGCCTTCAGATGAAATTCCTCACTGGCACCAGGAGATGTTTACACATTTAGATAGGGATGTCTTGTGATAACTAGATTGGACATTGTATTTGTTCTCAAATACCACAGCACAGCTTAGAGGTGAATTATCAGATAATTGGCACTCAAACTATATATTAGGCATCATGAATTAATATCAACGTTTTGAATCACTTGTTTTAGCAAACAGGCAGCTAGTACAATCCAGCTCCTTATGTCTGGCGTTACTAAACAGATGATCAAAAGAAGACAGACGTGGTAAATTGCAGTTGAATAAGGCCACGCAGCTTCCGAGATAATCGCCCTATACCACTGCATTCAGCCAAACTGTGGTTATTGAAGGAAAGAACTAAACTATTACATGAAGCATTTCAAAAGAAAAGTTGCATACATGGGGGGATGCTAGAGATATTCAGTGTTTGTTTTTAAAGGGTGAAGAACACTCTTTCAAGTCATGGTGATCAAATTCCCTAAGGAACTTCCCAATGGTATTTTTAAATCCATTTTTCAGTCACTTTAAGCAACATTTTTAAAAAACAGACTTAATTACTATTGATCCAGAATTGGATATACTGCTCACAGAAATTAGAAGGAGTAGACAGGAACAGTGCTTGCTCTGCTTCGTACCCAGGAAACTCTTAAGGAAGACAGAAATCAATGAAGTGAAGATAAAACCTACCAGCAAGAAAATAAAGTGCCAAAGGAGAGCCTGCATTGGCTCTGTGTAGCTACAGCATGACTTTGGGGTGCTCTGGTGGGTGGCCAGAGGAACTGTCAGCCAGAATCTACCCAAAATCTACTTGTGACAAATATTGCCACATCACACTCCCACATCTGGAGTGTGATCTGTGTTTATTTTCCTTAGAACAAAATAACATTTCTTAGTTGTATTGCAATAAAAATTCCTACTGGTGAAGAATCATAAGAGATATATATGCATATATTTATATATAAAAAGATAATAGAAGTAATATGGGAACAAAGATACACTCAGTGCACCATGATGCAATCCCAGTTTAAGAAATACTTGCTTTTTAGAAAGTATCAAAGCCAGGGATACTTCGTGATGTCCACACAGAAGAGAATTTCAGAAAAAGATGACCCCTTCTGTTTTCCTCACCATCTTCTGTATGACTAACACAATCAGAGCAAAACAAAACTATGTTTTTCAACTATCTCAGCAAAACTCATCTTAATGTGTAAGGAGCAGCTCATTTCTTATTTTTATTCCACAGGAAGTTATTTTGACAAAGATGTGCTGATCACACAATGTGATAGTAATAAACCTCCCTCATTTCTAAGGCTAATAGGCTGCTCAGCAGTAAGTATGTCAATGGCCAGCAATTAGCACCCTTCTAATTTAGCTACTGTGATTACACCAATTTTTGTATTAGTGCTACATTAATTGCAGCTTATATCATCTTGATTTGGGGTGTGCAGTGATCTAAAGCAGCAGCAGGGGGTGGAAACTTTTCTTACTTCCCTCAGTGCTAGAAAAGCTGGAAAAAATCACCAAAACAACAGGTAAGGCAATTCATCTCTATGCTTGTTGACCTGCTGTGTGTTGCAGGCTTCCATTTCTTCTTCCCACTCAGTCCTTCTCGCTAATCATTGAAGCTCATGAGAGTATTTGCTGCTCTCTCAAGTTTAACTATTATTTTTTTCTTATGAAATAAGGGATTAACTTCAAGGTGAATAAATTCTACTTACTGGTCTTTTGTAGTGCTTCAGTTAAAATTACTTACCTTTGTAAAATCCATATGTCTTTGGGTTATATGGCTACTATGAGGGAGACAAAATCTCCGATCAGGGACTTGGCAGAGCCCCCAGGAGTTTGCAACTTTCTATCTATGTAAAAAACTGTTATGGCTGAGTATGGTGAAGCAAAATATGCAATGAAGTTTACTCTCTCTGGATTCTCCCCATTTTGAGAGCAGTATCAACCTTGCCTCTGAAACCGAGTTCTTAATAATTAGGACCAAAGCTTTTTGTCAAATGCTCACTAATGTTTAGGGGGTGCCTGAAATTGGCACTCTGTGGTTGCCATTACAGAACTGTTTATGCATAAAATTAACAAAAGTAAAATCTAAATGTATCTATGTCAGAAATCCTTGAGTATGCCCCTAAACCAGGGCATTTTGAATGAGTAGTTGTGAATTGTGCATCTGTGGCTCAGTTGTCCACCAGTGTATTTAGTATTATTAATATCACTACTCCTATAATTATGACTAACACAACTTTTTTGGCTTGCAGAAATGTTGAGTGGATCTGTTCACTAGTGGTGGCTCTTGTATGGGTGAATGTGACAGAAAATAAAATTAATTATTCTTCTCCAGAGCATGGTTTGAATCACGTGCAGTAGATAAGGTTTCAGGGGATATGCTTGAATAATGAAGATAAAACAAAATAGCTAAGTATCATCCCTTCTGTGCCCTTGAGTAGAGCAGGGTTTCTTCTGAAATGTCGCTGTCCACATACCAGCACTGTTTGAACAGGTAATTAAAGATTACAAAATCTTACATGTGAAAAAAGAGGTGTATTAAGTTTGCCCAAGTAATCTTATTCTGGTATTTCCTAACTTTTCAGTGTTGTTGGTTTGGGGTTTTTTTAATAACTTTTAGCATATTTTTATCTAAACTTGTCTGTATGTTTTGTAACAGCCTGTCTTCTGGAAAAGCTATTCTTGGTTTATTTGAATATTTGCATGACTAAACAGTGGCATTTGGTGAAAAAGAAAACAAACTAAATACTGGTTTTTTTTTTCCCCTGAATGGATTACCCTCCTTATAAAACTCAGTATTCCCCTCTCCACAGTCCAAAACTAACTGAAATGGGAAACCACATTCCGTGTAAGTCTAGCTGACCAGTTGCAGTACGTTTCATTCATTTAAATTGTCAAGACAACTAAGCCTTTGGGGAGGTATCTTCTTCATACTTTCAAGTGCGTTTAAGCTGAAGGCCAGAGGCATAAGATCAGTCACCACATGTTACTTTTATTCCACTGCAAATGCTCCATTCATTTGGTATGATACCAGTGTCTACTGAGAAGACCACAAAACCTCATAACATATTTTGGACTCCAGGTGAGCTGACAGATATGTCAAGTTACAGATAATTAGAAACAAACTCCCTAGTAAATACCTAGCTCCAGAAACAGAAGATTGTGAGTTACTCTGGCTGGGTTTGAAATAAGCTGCACATAATATTTACACAGATTGATGCTGTCTCCTGGCAGTGCAATACGCTTTGGGTTTCATTATGCTTCATCTTTCCCTCTTCCTGGAGTACTTGTACAGAGCTGATTGACTAGCAGTGATGTAGTCAAGGATAGGTACTGTTTATCCCTTTCTAATTTGGGCAACATACATACTAATTTGACCTCTCTAGAGAATGTTCCTCCTTTATGTGTCTGCCTGGGAACACTGAGCTGTTTACCCACTTTGCTAATTATTAGACAATCACATTTGTCTTGATAAAGGGAACAAACACATAGCTTCAGAGTTAACAGGATAGAAGTAACACAATTAGTTTCAGGGTCAACTGGATAGCAATATCTCATGCCATTGCTTGCTTAGAGGGGCCAGCTACAAACAGTTCCAGATAAGAACAAGAAGGGGGGACTTTAACTGGTTGGAACTGGTGCTGAGGCCTGAAAGAAAGCCAAGGACCTACAAGGCATGCGCAAGGAACTGAGGTCAAAAGTTTAGTCGTGAAGAAGACGTCTCACTTCATCTTTGCTACCCCTGACGACCACCACCAGAAAAGACTGCGCTTGCCCGGAGGGGAGGAGACCTCATTTGCATGCGAAGCGGGGATAGGTAATGCATATGTATAGGTGTATTGAGAAACCTAATGAATATGTAATGCTTAGCTCTGTAAAAGGCTGCACGCTGCTGCCACAGGGCGCGCACGATTGTGGTGGGGTGGCCCCCCCGTGCTGCCCAGCGCTGAATAAACATACCTACTTTACAACCTTGCAAGTTGTGGAGTCTGTCTTCCGCACGTCAGTCTGCTCTTTCTATAAACTAGGACACAAGGGATAGCTGGGAGAAAGGGAAGGAGGAGAAGAGGTGCAGGACAGTTCCATGTAAACACAAAACTTCGGGTGCCTTCTGTTTTTCAATATCAGATATATAAGCTGTTGGTTCATGAATCAAAAAGTAAATCCTTACCCTTTACAAAAAGCTAAATTTCAGTAGATTACAAAGTATATCTGTTTATTTCAAATGCATTACTAAGCCAAGCATGTAATACCCATTTGTAATACCATAGTTAAAATGTAATTAACATTACTCATTCATTATCAGTGTAGGCTAGTGTACTGGGGATTTGCTCTGTTAGCAGGCAAAAAGGCAACAGAGATGAAGAGCAAATGTTGAACGGCAGCAAAATGCAAACACATAATGTATGTAAGTACATAATTGGATATAATCAATAGCCAGGTATAAATTCATGTCACCTGTCTGAACTAGAAGTCCTGGCTTGCAGGGCAGATAAGCTCTGTTTCAGGAATGATGTGTTGTCTCTGATTGTCTCTAATGTGTTAAAAGACAGACTTTCTTTAATTTTTCATTTAAGTAGAGAAAACATTAAAAAGACACGTATTTTCTACTTGTCAATTCATTATAGTCCCCTCTGAAAGAAAAGTAGATTTACCTGATTTAAGAGATATCTTGCTTGGCCTTCTAAGGCATCAAAGTTTTTCTTTAACTTTGGTCTCTACCTGCACCAACCCAGTGCCAGTGGAAAGGAATGTAGGGTCTATAGCAGGATTCAAGACAGTATTTCCAAAATGCCAAAATTTCGCTGTTGCAAAATGCAAGCAAATGTGAACTCCAGGCCATATCACATATCTGGATCAATTTATAGCAGAAGATGCAATTTAAATATAACAATTAGGAGGGCATGCAAGGATAAGTGTAAGTAAATCTGCTGAGGGGCAGTGGACCTGTAATTATAATGATGCATTTGTTAAAGAATTTGGAAAGTCAATAAAATATTTAGATCCTTTACAGATAGTTTTTGCACTGAAGGAGTATCTTGTGCTCTACTGAATTGTTTTTAATTAAATTATGTCCTTTGCAAGAAGATCTAGGATTAAGAGCATAGTTAAGTGACTGAGATATTGCTTAATATTTGAATTCTGAAGCAAATGTTGTTTTTTGCAAATATAGTACTTGCACACGCACATAGTCCTGCAACATAACTCATCTGTTTAGTTCATTGCAAGATGAAAATCAGGCATAAGTTGGAAGGAAAAAATCTTTATGGAGCTTTCAGAATAACTTTTTTAGTGGAATAGAATTACAGTCCCTAAAGCTAAGCAGATGCAAGATCAGATCTGAAAGAAAACTCCATGAAGGTTAAACAGAATGTGTTCTGAACTCACAAAACCAAAGTACATCTTATTACAAAGATATAGAATAGATAGTGTAGGGGTTGGTTTGTTTGTTTGTTTGTTTGTTTTAATTTCGGTTTTAAATTTAAAAATTAGGGATATTCATTATTTATACAGAAAAATCTCATTTGTCTTCTGCTTTTCACCAAGTGCTTTTCAATTTGAAAAGGTCGTTTGATTGTAATTAAGCCAAACGTTAGTGAATAATTCACTAACTCTTTCCTTCATCCTGTCCTATTAATTAGAGCCAAAAGGCTCAAACTTTCAAATAATAACAAATCTTTATTCAAATAATTGGTAATAATCAAAGACTCAAAAGCTGTTACAGCAGTCAGTTATGAACAAAGAAGATTCTGTTTGTGAAATGAGAATAAGTGAAAAATTAATTTTTCATCAACTTAAATACTTACAAAAATATAGGCCTTCATACAACGTACTATTGGGAATCTCCATGTAATTTCATTTGATAAACACAGAGCTAAAATTGGCATCCTTGTAATTAATTTACACTGTTGCATAAAAACATGGGGAGAATAATTCACAAAGAGAAACTACACACTGCAGAGTTGCTTTAAATCTTTTTTTCCTCTTTCTATGAATTAAGTCAGATATATAATTATATAAAACAGCATGGCACTTTTGGGGGCTCTTATAATCTGAAAAGTTTAAAGAATTTTGCAAATTTTAAGTAGAACCTGTGATTGTAAAAATAAGCCAATATTGGGCTATATGGAGATTCTTCTAATTTTATTCATGTGTTTCACACAACTTGTTGAAAGCCTCTTACATGAGAAAAGTAAGACAAAATGTTGGTCTACAGTTGCTAAAATGAGCGAAAATTTAAAAATTGCATGAAAACCTGTTAACAAACACCCTTCTGTGGTTTCAGGTCTGAGTTACCACCACAACTACAAAGGACTGTTTGGCAATTCCACTGGAGAAAAAGTTAACAATTGCAATTTCATGCTGGAGCAGAGTTCATCTAACAAAAATATTTAGTCTTGTAGGATTACTGTTGCTTTCACTGTAACTAACCTTGGCTGTAACCTCAGCATGTGTAATGCTGATGAACTTGTAAGTTGATCTTCCTGTCTCTTTATCCCCCGATTAGTACGCTTGTTATGCAGAGAACTGATCTGAGATAGTGAGAACTTACTCAAAAGGAACCAAAACCAGTAAGAAAAGCAAATGGGAAAAAAGGAGAATACAAATGTGCCTCCACGATCCCAAGAGGAAACTTTTATAGAGAACATAAAAAATGGTGTCATTAAGATGCCAGCTAGTTAGGAGAAATAAAATGGAAGATTGATGTTGATGTGCTCAGGGTGATCATGAACGAATAAAAGTAGACTGATGACATCTTGTAGAGAGCAGATCTTCTCTTGATAAATTGACAGAAGTACGTTCAAGAGAATATCACCAAATGGCACTGAGCTTGATAATGAAAAGCAAAGGGAGGCAAACTACCTTCACAGACTCGTATACAACCCAGCATGTGTTATAACAATGGGCTTCCAGCTTCTTGCGTCAGAAACAAAATAGACTTGACGATGGATTTAGGAATTATTGGAGACACGGTCCTCTCTTATCATATCTCATGTGAGATAGAATGACTCTAGCTTATTGTAAAGTTTAAAGTAGAACTGGAACTAATATTTTTCCATGGTATTGTGGGTCTTTTGTATGCTATTTTTTTGTATTACAACACCTTATTTAGATTTTGACTGCTGCTTGGCATTGAGAAGAGTTTTTAATTGTGTTGGGTGCTCTTTTTTTCCCTTGGCAGTTAGTGGTAAGTTAGAACAGGGCCACGAATACAAGCAGTTCAGATTTTTCATTCTAACGTGCTCTACCATGCATTTGCCAATGTCTGAATTTCATCAACCATTATGCTGGTAATTTGTCTAGTTCTGTTTCCATGAAGTTCATCACAGCCTTCTCTTACGAAGACTTACACTAAATAATTTAGGCATCTGCAAATCCTGCTGACCTCACTTTTTTGTTCTACCCCTCATTTTGGCCTTTCCGGATAATTAATGAATGTATTAAATACTAACTACAATACAGATCCTTGGGACATACTAATATTAACCTCCTACTGAATTGAAAACTGACAGCCTAATGAATTAAATTATCTACATAAGAACAACAGTGTTGACAGTGAAAATCAGGATGACTTGTGATTCATCCCTAATCTGAAGGGGAAAAAAACCAAAACAAACAAACCAACCAACACACACACCCCGCCCCCCCCAAACCCACCCAAAACTCTGCAAGTACAAGCACCTGCAATTTCCACTGACTTTTATGGGACTTGTGAAAAAACAGGCTACTTAAGGAAGAACAAAAATTTTGGGGGTTGTTTATATTTTCATCAATGACATAGATAGCGAGATCAAGTGCACCCTCAGCAAGTTTGCAGATGACACCAAGCTGAGTGGTGCAGTTGACATGCCTGAGGGACGGGATGTCATCCAAAGGGACCTGGACAGGCTGGAGAGGTGGGCCTGCATGAACCTCATGAGGTTCAACAAGGCCAAGTGCAAGGTCCTGCACCTGGGTTGGGGCAACCCCCAGTATCAATACAGGCTGGGGGATGAAGGGATTGAGAGCAGTCATGCGGAGAAGGACTTGGGGGTACTGGTGGATGAAAAGCTGGACATGAGCCAACAGTGTGCGCTTGCAGCCCAGAAGGCCAACCATATCCTGGGCTGCATCAAAAGAAGCGTGGCCAGCAGGTCAAGGGAGGTGATTCTGCCCCTCTACTCGGCTCTGGTGAGACCTCACCTGGAGTACTGCGTCCAGCTCTGGAGCCCTCAGCACAAGAAGGACATGGAGCTGTTGGAGCGGGTCCAGAAGAGGGCCACAAAAATGATCTGAGGGCTGGAGCACCTCTCCTACGAGGACAGGCTGAGAGAGTTGGGGTTGTTCAGCCTGGAGAAGAGAAGGCTGCGGGGAGACCTTATTGCGGCCTTTCAGTACTTAAAGGGGGCCTATAGGAAAGATGAGAACAGTCTTTTTAGCAAGGTCTGTTGTGACAGGACAAGGGGTAATGGTTTTAAACTAGAGGAGGGTAGATTTAGGCTAGATATAAGGAAGACATTTTTTACAATGAGAGTGGTAAAGCACTGGAACAGGTTGCCCAGAGAGGTAGTGGAGGCCCCATCCCTGGAAACATTCAAGGTCAGGTTGGACGGGGCTCTGAGCAACCTGATCTAGTTGATGATGTCCCTGCTCACTGCAGGGAGGTTGGACTAGATGACTTCTAAAGGTCCCTTCCAACCCAAAGCATTCTATGATTCTGTGAAATTAAAAAAAAGAGGAAACATCACCTCTGTATACCTGTTTCACTTGCTGTTTACAGAATCATTGAGCTATCAAACAGTACCTTAAGCATTTTTCCCCTATGAAATTGTTAAAAGTGCCTTGGCTAGAGTACCCTTGGAACATCAAAACTTGTTTAGGTATTTGATCCAGAGAGGACAAGGTATAGAATTTATAGCTAATCAAGCCTAAAGTAAAAGATGAACAAAAGGAACTAAACTGATGACTACTATAGCTATAATCATGTTGGCAGGACATGCTTCCTTGACAAAGTCATTTAGTTTTTTTCCAGATATCAGAGAATTTCTCACATTTCTTTGATACAGTATCTGTAGCAGACATTTCTGTAAGTAAAAAATGTATTTGGAACAAACATCACCAAGCCACACAAAAAAGGGCAGTTTCTCAGTGTTCTGTCACTGTTATAAAAACTAATGTATTAAAACTTAGATGTGTTATAAACATCAGCAGAACATCTAGTGTTATTTCTGAAACTATTATACTTCAGCATGTAAAAAAGTGTGTAATTTATATAGCAGCTTTAAAATACTCTAATTAGTGTCTTCCAAGTACAAATTCTGTTTGAACTTTGTACCAAAGAAGAGCTAGAAGAATACAAAAAAACCTAATGAATATTCACACGCTCTTGAAATGAACCTCCTTCATTCACAAACATTTTGAGAGATCAAATTTATTAGCACAAATATTCACAAAAAGTATACAGGTGTAATAATGCATTTACATTATCGACATTTTAATAATCTGTATTACTGAGCTAATAGGCCTTTTTGTATGAAGCCATAAAGTTCTTTGCGAAGTGTGCCTTGTCTTACTAAAGTTTTCAATATAGGTTCTAGTCAAAGCAGATTCCTTTACTTAGGTTAGAAGAAGGTTTTACAAAATGCCTGAAGGCAGATACAGGTCCCTAATGTGTGATGCTGAGAAAATTCTGCTAAATTCTAAAAAAAAAAAAAATTAAAAATTGAGCATTCTGCCTTTTAAGTCCTATTGAATGCTATCTCCAATGTGAGGTACACACTCACATTTAATCATCTGGATTGCTAACTTTAGAAACTAAGACCCAATCTCAAAGGTATATTAGGGGCCTAAACCGAAGTGAAGGTCATTGTAACTGGACTAGACTATACTTTCAGTGGTCATGCCAGAGTAGGGCAGCATTCAGCGTGTCCTAATTCTTCTCTATATATCCACCATGGCAATTTAGATATTTGTTGTTCAGTGGAATATTGGGCCAGATGGTACAATCAGATTTACTGTACTCAGATCTGTACAGAAGATTTTAGCGTGCACAGTGGCTGCATGCACGATTTCACGTGCCCAGCAAGAGCTAATGCTATTGTCCTGTCTGAAGAAAGTCCTAGTCAGCCTCCAAATTTCACCCAAATCACATTTCCAGACATGATATAGGCCACCTGGGAAACCCAAGCATATAGTAGACTGGGAAGGTGCTTGGTATGTTAGACAGGTATATTGAATGTTGTCATGGTTTAACCCCAGTTGGCGACTAAGGACCATACAGTGCTCGCGCCCCCCCCCCCCCCCCCGCGGTGGGATGGGGAAGAGAATCGGGGCGGGGGGGCGGGGCGGGGAAGGAAAAACCCGTGGGTTGAGATAAAGGCAGTTTAATAGGACAGCAGAGGAAGAGAAAATAGTAATAATAATGATAAAAGAATATACAAAACAAGTGATGCACAGTGCAATTGCTCACCACCTGCTGACCGATGCCCAGCCAGTCCCTGAGCAGCAATCGCTGCCCCCTGGCCAACTCCCCCCAGTTTATATACTGAGCATGACATCATATGGTATGGAATAGCCCTTTGGTCAATTTGGGTCAGCTGTCCTGGCTGTGCTCCCTCACAGCTTCTTGCTGGCAGGGCATGAGAAGCTGAAAAATCCTTGACTAGTGTCAGCGCTACTTAGCAACAGCTAAAACATCAGTGTGTTATCAGCATTATTCTTATACTAAAAGCAAACCACAGCACTATACCAGCTACTAGGAAAAAAACTAACTCTATCCCAGCCGAAACCAGGACAAATGTTAAGAATGCAATTTCTAGCATAGTCTCAGATTTCTTTCATGGGTTTTAGTTGCACATCTGCAAAATGTGGATAATGGGCAGCTGTGAAAACACATTAATACCTGTGAAGCACGCTGTATCAGTGGTAAAGTGGCAGTGTAAGATGCAGGACAGAAAGGGCAAAAGTGAAAATGAGGCTTGCATGTAAGTAGGATGAGTCAGAGTCAACAAAGAAACAGAAATCAAAAAAGGAAAAAGATGTATGCATGTAGAGATGGCCACAAGCAGCAAAATTCAGACCTCAGTTTCAAAGGCCATGGAGTTTAGCTTGTTGTGCCATACTTTGCTAGCCTGGGCACAATTTTACTCATGCAAGCTGTGTCTGTGTTGCTGGGACTAGACTTTGATTTGCCAAGATTCTGAAAGTATTTTTAAAAAACAAGAGGCCTTTAAAATCTCTGTCCAGTGCCTCACTATCTGCAGTGAATTTGTCTCAGTGACACTGTATTTAACTTTTTTTGTTACAAATCTGCAGTTGCAAATTCATATTGAAGATAACTTTTTTGCTTCATGAACGATACCTTTTTTCAATGTTTAATATTCTATTCCTCAAGGTAACTTGATTGGTAGGTGGAAAAGTGACCCTGAAAGGAATTAAGGAGACAAAATAGAAATCAGTTCACTTCGGTGCAATGTGTACATGATATGTTATAATCTGTTGTATATTGCAGCATCTCCTGTTTTTCTGCTAACATTCTACTGCAGTAAGTGAAATCTTCTTTGGAAGGACTCATTATACACATAACAGAATTCGTGTTAGGTTTCTTCAAGGTCAGCAAGAGGTGCTGAATTTGTTGTACTTATGTATATATTAGAATGGAAAAAAATAGAATTTATTTTGAATAAAAAATTGTAATTTTACAGTTGAAATGCACACTATATACTGCCAGTATATATGGAGAAACACAAAGGAATAGTCTTGCTGTGTAGGTACAGAAGCCCTCTAGATCATTGCCAGTGGTGAGATAAGTGAGGTCAGAAGACTACTGCAGGAAGAGAATGGGAAAAATAGAAAAGATGATGGATTTTTATAAATTGTCCCGTGTTAGTGTTTAAAGCATAGAAAATAACAAACCGATTCAGAACAGTGTTAATGTTTAAAAAGACTCGGAATTATTGTACTTGATTGCCCACTTAAAATTTCTGAGGTGTACATAACATAATTTGCAACCAAGTAACCTAGAAAAGATCACAATTCACTTTCCTTAGTACTATTAACTAAGTCATTAAACATATTCACATGTCTATTTATAAATTGTATTAATTATTTTCAAGATTTAAGACTACTGTGTTTTTCTAAATTTCCATGACTTATTTAAAGCAGAAACAAAGGTTGGGATTTTTGTTTGTTTGTTACTTGTCAGGTCTTGTGAATTCTCATCACTCATGCATTCATTCAGTTGTTCAGTGAATAGCTCATTAATACGATTTCTATCTGTATAAAGGCACATGGCAAAAGCACTGTTAGGTAACGGTTTGTAAGACAGCTATAAATAACCTACCTCTAATAACCATAAATTTACATTAGAAAGGTAGATAAACTCTGAAATGAAAAACGTTTATTTTTATCTGATGTTATCGTTTCATAATCTCAGTGTTATCAGACTCATCCTGAATAATCTAGTAAGGTCTTGGGGTTTTATACCATCTGGGAAAGTCTTGCATATCAAATGGATTTATACGATAGGAACAGATATTTAAAAAGAGCTACATTTCTCTTTTGGGACTCAATCTTACTTACCTGGTACACATTCAAAAACTCCCAGTAACATACTATGGGACACCAGTTGTAATCTTGTTCCCCTGTTGACTGTTCTTTAAGTACTTTTTCATATATTGGACTACTTTAAATACTTCTTTGACTGATGTTTCTTTGGTGGAGATATTTTGCAAGGCTCTGCATCTATGAGGATGGAACCAGACAGCAAACTAAGCAGGAAAAAAGCACAGCAATGAAAGCCATAGAGCTGGTCAGCCAGGAAATACACATAAAGCACTGTACTTTGAGATCAGCAATGGGTAAGACAGACACAAAGCAGGCAGCTGAAGTGTTATAAGATGCAGCCTGATAAGGAGGAAGGAAACTGACCATCTTTCCCAGCGATTTTTGCAAGATATGTTTTTTTTCTTCAGCTTAAACACAGACAGCATCAGACAAAAAAAGGTCTATCACTTATTCTCACCTTAAGTTACTATTCCCAGACCACTTTCTCTCCAAGTCTGTTAACCTGCCCTTTTCATCTCCTACTCACAGAATCACAGAATCATTAAGGCTGGAAAAGACCTCTGAGATCATCTAAGTCCAACCATCAACCCAACACCACCATGCCTATAAACCACGTCCCAAAGTGCCACGTCTACACGTTTTTTGAACACCTCCAGGGATGGGGACTCCACCACCTCTCTGGGAAGCCTGTTCCAATGCCTGACCACTCTTTCAGTAAAGAAATTTTTCCTAATATCCAATCTAAACCTCCCCTGGTGCAATGACCCCTTGAGGTCATTGTCTCTCGTCCTATCGCTTGTTAGTTGGGAGAAGAGACCAACACCCACCTCACCACAACCTCCTTTCAGGCAGCTCTAGAGAGTGATAAGGTCTCCCTTCAGCCTCCTTTTCTCCAGGCTAAACAACCCCAGATCCCTCAAGCTGCTCCTCATAAGACTTGTTCTCTAGACCCTTCACCAGCTTTGTGGCCCTTCTCTGGACACGCTCCAGTAACTCAATGTTCTTCTTGTACTGAGGGGCCCAAAACTGAACACAGTACTCGAGGTGTGGCTTCACCAGTGACAAGTACAGGGGCATGATCACTTCCCTGGTCCTGCTGGCCACACTATTCCTGATACAAGCCAGGATGCCGTTGGCCTTCTTGGCTACCTGGGCACACTGCTGGCTCATATTCAGTTGGCTGTCAGCCAACACCCCCAGGTCCTTTTCTGCCAGGCAGCTTTCCAGCCACTCTTCCCCAAGCCTGTAGTGTTGCATGGGGTTGTTGTGACCCAAGTGCAGGACCCCTCATACAATTGACCTCGGCCCATCGATCCAGCCTGTCCAGATCCCTCTGCAGAGCCTTCCTACCCTCAAGCAGATCAACACTCCCACCCAATTTGGTGTCATTGCAAACTTACTGAGGGTGCACTCAATTCCCTCATCCAGATCATTGATAAAGATATTAAACAAGGCTGGCCCTGAAACTGAGCCCTGGGGAACACCGCTTGTGACTGGTCGCCAACTGGATTTAACTCCGTTCACCACAACTCTCTGGGCTCGGCCATCCAGCCAGTTTTTCACCCAGCACAGAGTATGCCTGTCCAGGCCATGGGCAGCCAGTTTCTCCAGGAGAATGCTGTGGGAGA
>VYZW01056296.1:3751-14951 GCA_013401315.1 Balaeniceps rex | reverse complement strand
AGGTGTTCAGCCATCTCCAGGAAAGCAGGGCTCCATCACACATAACGGTTACTTAGGAAGACAAACGCCATAACTCCGAACATCGCCCCTTTCCTTCTTCTTCCCCCAGCTTTATATGCTGAGCATGACATCATATGGTATGGAATATCCCTTTAGTCAGTTGGGGTCAGCTGTCCCACTGTCCCAGCTGTGTCTCCTCACAGCTTCTTGTGCACTCCCAGCCCACTCACTGGTGGGGTAGTGTGAGAAGCAGAAAAGGCCTTGACTCTGTGTAAGCGCTGCTCAGCAATGACAAAAACACCTCTGTATTATTAACAGTGTTTCGAGCACCAATCCAAAACATAGCCCCGTACCAGCTACTATGAAGAACTCTGCCCCAGACGAAAACAGCACATACTAATATAGAAAATAAATCATGTTATTTTAGAAACAGTGTAAACCCTAGTATAAAAAAATATGCTCATATTTGTGTGCATTGCTTAGGTACCTAGAATACAGCAAACAATTTTCAGTTTTAAGCTTCTGATTGGTGTTTAAATTGTCCGTTGCATACTGCTGTGGGTTGTTTTTTCCCTTGATCAAATGAAGTACTTTGAACTTCATGGGTTAGCAGTTGCTACTGTTGTTTCAAAATCCTTTAAAACTAGTCTTTGTGTAAACAAAATATTGTTGGGAGCACACCAATATTATGAATTAATAATTGGTTGAATTAATGAATTTCACCCAAGATAAAAATATCACACTGCTATGCAGTGTCTAATGAACCTGTATACCACCATTAGCATGCACAATTAGAAATATTCTGACTGGGTTTTTGTGCCCTCAGATTGCAAGCTTTTGGGGCCTCATTGTTTGGATAGTATAGTATAACAAAATACAGACCCTTATGTAGGGAACCAGAGAGCTGACACAAATGTATTTTTGTCTTGTGAAGTTTCTGTGAGAAATGCAGTGTTTGCTATCTTACCGACTGCTTTGAACCAAAGGGATCTTGGTGTCTTGAACAATTGGATTTGTCTTCAGAATTGTGGTTTTCATTGCTTAAGGTTGAAAACAGGATTTGCAATTTTATTCCAGTGACTACGTCCAGATTGGTCCATGTTCAGCTGGACTGCAACTGTTAACTCTAAGATAACTGAACATGCTGTGATATGTTATTTTTTGAAATGGATACAATTTTAGTTAACAAGAAATTTTGTTCTTTGCTATTTTGGATTGGTTGGTTCTGCCAGTATTAAAAGGAGGAAAAACCTATATCTGGGGACAAGGGCATGTATGATATTGCTGTTTGTTTGAAACTCCTCTCCAGCTCCTTGCTGAGTTAGAAGATTTTTCCCATAGATCACAGGTAGGCATTTTTGAACATCCGCCACAAGAAAAGTCTAAATCAATCTAGCTTCACCGTCTTTACCAGGTAGGGATCTAGTGCCTGGCTTAGATTGCATTTACCAGATAGTGCAATGTTTTCATCAGAACTGCTGTCATCATCTGAGAGAAGCAATTCCTGAACAGCTTTGTCATCAGTGCTTTCTTTCATTGTTTTAATCCTTCAAAGGACCCTTGTGAAAGAGCTTTGACTGGATCCCTGAGCAAACAGCAATGGCTGTTTCAGGCGCTTAATTCACCAGCAGCTTAAGCAGCGTGCTGGGCTCTGAGCTGGAGTCCAAGCAGGTTGCCCTTCTGCTTACTCTGCAGTAATTCCTGCAGGTGTAGCATGGGCAGTTGTGTAGAGCAGCTGTGACCCAATTCTCCAAAATGGTTAGTCAGCAGCTCATCCCAGTTTGGAGGGGTAGCATTAACTATTTGCAAGAGGTATGGCCTGCTTGAATATTTCAATTGCTTTGAACATTCTGCATTCAGGCCTCAGATATATACTGCTGCTATCTCATTTAATTTCCAGAGGCTTGGTTTTCAATAACTTTTAAACTTTTTTTTTCCTCATCTTGACATTTTTGGCACACAGGAGTGAGAACTGGGCTCCACGTCCATGGTGAGCTTCCCACAAGCTCATTCCTGGAGCAGTTGTCTTCAGAAAAGCCATACAAGTCAGAGCAGGAAGTAACAGATGCATCAATTTTAGGTCAAAATTCCAAACTTTGTTTCAAACTTGTTTTGAAAATGCAATTACAAGTGGCAAGTGGAGCATTAGCTAGAATTATTTTACCTTCTACTTCAGTATTCTGTATGTGGTTTTGCTTGTTCCACACCTCTAAGCTAATAAATAGACCAAAGGCTTTGTAACTTCGTTAAGTAGCTGGGTATAGCTCTGAACTGGCTGAATTGCATTCAGCAGTGAACATGCCACGGTAGAGAGAATGCTGTGTTTGTCTGCCTGGGCTCTGGTGGACTTCTGGTCTGTGCTTTCCCCCTTCTTCAGCCCACACTCACTTTTGCTGAAATCCTTGAGGAGCTGTTGTGATCCAGCTGTTATGGAAATTGCATCCTGACCATGTAGCATGTCTCATGTAAATTATTTTGGTGGCTTTTAAACCAGACCTTTGACTTCTGTCTAGCAGTAACTTATGTCCTGCTAACATAACCAAATAATCTTGTAGGTCCTCCACTAGGCCAGAGGTTGCGAGCATAGAGCTGGCAGATCAGGATGAGCGCCAGTGTTCGCAGAAAGCTGTTGTCCAGGCACGGTCCTCACAGCCCACACGTCTGACAAGTATCATCTTTGCTGAAGATATAAGTAAGTTTTAACTTCTGCAAGCACACCACTACTTGTTTATGGGCATCCTGGCATCCTCCAGAAACAAAGTAGAGATTTAAAAATGCACAAACCAAGAAAATTCCATTCATATGCATAGTCATTTTAGACTTTCTATGGGCATGGTTTTTCAGGTCTGTTTGTAAAGGGCTCAAATAAGTGTTAATGATATTAATGATACATCCAGGAAAACAGGTAATTCTTTAAAAAAAAGGAGGGGGTGGCTGAAAATAATTTTCAGTACATACTTTTTATATAATGCAAATTCAGATGTTTTGCATTTATAAAGCTGGAAATTGCCTGTGTGTCTGTCATACAATTTACCTGGTTAGTTTTTATAATGACAGATGGGCAAAAACAGATGGTCAATTAAATGTCTTGCAGTCACTAAATGAAGAAATATACAGAGGTTTATCGTCTGGGGGTAAAAGTCATTAAGTTCTCTAGGACATGAGCCATGTCTGACAGTTGCACTGTAGAAACTCTTAATATGTACTCAGAGAAAACATCTGTAACTGTTAGTGTAGATGGAAATCACAATCTTTTTAAGATTTATTCTAAAGTTCAGTGAGGAAGGGAACTGCTTTTCTTGCTTGCTTAGCCACAATCACCATTTGACCAAGAGTTTCTTAGTCAAGTTCAGTACCTAGTTTCAGTTCCTTCAGTGTCAGTGTCTTGTGTCATTGGCTAAATTTGAGGTGCATTTTGTCTTGTTGGTGCTCTTGATGAGCACATCCAGTGTTGCTGATTTCATGTGCTCTTTCTGATGTCTCTCCAAGTGACTGGACAAGTGCTCCGTTGTGATGCTATAGTTGATATAATTCATGGTATCCAAATCGTGTCCACAACAAGAGAACTCTATCTTGAAGATTCACCACTGGAGCTAAAAATTCAGGCTTTGGATTCTGAAGGTAAGAGATTTACTAGTAGGAGATAAAATATATATTGAAACTCTAATTGTCTGATATGTGCACTGGTTTTATTTGCGACACAGTTGAATGTTAGAAGCCAAGCTGAGTAATTTAAAGGGAGTTCTCTGGATAATATAGTCAGTAACCTATTGTTTTTAAGTGTAAAATCTACATACCACCTAAATAGGAAAATCAAACACTGCTTGATTTCCAACAACTTTTGCTTGCCTTTTTTCCTTATTTTCCTGGGAAACTTAACTGTAGTGCTAAGAGTATTTTTAAAAATCAGAATTTAAAATAATTAAAATAAAGGTATTAGCTCTTACCAATTCTAGCTCCAGGTCAGGAGTAAGAACGTACCGGAAAAAGTCCCAGCAGTTGTCCTGTTGAAGTGTCCCATCAGGATTTAACTAAGCAGAGCAAGGGTGCACAGAAATGTGAAGTAGTCTGTTGGTTTTTTTTGTTTGTTTTCTTGTGAGCTGAGATAGTCTAAAGAGTTTTGCAAAAGGACATTTTATCTGAGTCCAATCAAGCATCCAACAGGATGTTCAGAGGTGATGTTGAAGACCAACCACCTATTGCTCGGATTAATATCCTTTAATTATTATAGAAACACTCACTTTTGGGAGGTACCATTTAGGCTCATAAAAGTCAGCGCATTTGGACTGAATGCATAATTATTTAATAGGAGCAGAAAACTTCTGCTTTTCATACTGTCTGTAGTATCAGAAAAAGAACCATGACGCTGCTAAGAATGTTATGCTTTGGTTTCAACAATTGATTTTTATGCACACATCAACACTCATACAAACCAGGTGATTTTTAGGACAACTACTGGGCTGAAAGGAAATGTTACGTAAAGCAGCTATAAAAGGTTGAATTGTTTGTTTTGGGTAGTTAAAGAGCCCATCCTACATTTGTTTGTTTGTAAACCGTGAATGCCAGGTTCTGTATGGCAATATGTTAATAATGAAAAGTAATTTTGTTTTCTTATACTGTGCGTAGTACTGGTTTCTTGGCTTGGCGTTTCTGCAAACTCTCAAGCATGCTCAATGGACAAATTTGCCTTGGAAGCCACCTGAGTTAGAGTCTGAAGAGGAGCAGTGGTTCAAAACCCACAAAGAACATTTAATCTGCATGACTGAAACAAGGTGTTGGTTAGAAGCATAGGACTAAACTTCCTAATCTAAGTTTACGGGATCAGGATACACTCAAAAGCTTTGAAAATCAGTTCCTTTTGACCCAAATAACCTTGGGATCCATCCTTGGGAGACCTTTGGACATGTTGGACTCTCTTTCTTGGCACAGTTTAAAAACAAAAATTCAAGAGCAGTGGCAAGTTTGTTGAAGGACATAATTGTTCAGGAAAAGTCAGATAATTGAATAAGGGATTTCTGAGCACTTCTTTTTTTAACTATTCAGAAGGTGAAAAAATAAATGTAAAATAATTATCCAATTCAATGAATATTGGGAAAAATCTGCTTAGGTTTGCTGAAAACTTGCACAAAGGATGTGTGTCAAGCCTGTTACTGCAGCCTGTGTGAGAGGGAGAGAGTAAATGTTTTGTGTCAGCCATTGTATGTATACAATGTTGCAGTGACATAGCTTTTTCCCTGGTATGTAAAGTTGTTAAGTAGGCCCTAGGGATGTACCGAGTGGGCTGATGGTGATTATTGCATCTTACATTGCCAGATTATTGTATCTGGTATGGGTCAGACCATTCATTAATATTGATGATTCTACTCCTGTGAGTATCGATATATCTTCAGGAATAGTTTCTTTCCTTAATTCTCTTCCATATATATATTATCCAATTATTTTTTCATAAGCTGTATTTTTTAATCAGTTACATCAATGCAGATTCCTTTTTGTACATGTTTTTAATAAGCCACTCCAAACATAAACTCGATCCCCAAATACTACTTTTCAAAGATTATTAATGGAAGAAAGGAAGATGATCATGGAGATCTTTGGCCAAATAGAGCATAGAATGTAGAGGGAGAAGAAAGTCATACTATATATTGTTTTCTTTTATCTGTTGAACTTTGCTCAAGTTATTTTATTATGACTTAACTAGTGGTGAGTTAAATAAGAGAAAGACTTAAAGATGTGAGTTTGCATTTCTTTGGCTATGAGTGTGCAAGGAACACTGGCTTCCTGCCCCAGCGATGGAGCACATCAAGACAGCTCTCCTGGTTTACTGGGGTTTGCGCCAGTCTTGCCAGTGAGAGCTGCTTTTCTGCTGAAGCATCATGGAGGAGCAGCTCTGGACCGGGTTACAGCTGTGGAGCAGGAGCACAAGGAGCCTACATTGACTAACATCTGAGGAGCCTGGGAGGGTAATGTTACAGCTGGCCAGGGCAGCTGGTCTGCAGCTCCTATGACAGCTGTGTGATTCTGCAGGGAAGGACAAAGACATAATACAGTTCATGACAAGTGCTGCATTACCTGTCTGCCTCCCTGGGTGCTGCCTCTGATAGGTGTAACCTGGAGACAGCTGCTGCCCTCTGTGCTGCAGAGATAGCCGGTCCTGTCTTGAATGAGTGAGACCCTGCATCGTCTTGGGAATGCCCGTGATAGTTTGTTTTTGATAACCTGACCTTGCCTTTGTAGTGAAGGACCCCAGCAGGAGCCAGGACATCCAGGCACAGTGGTGGTTCGGAGGCTGTAAGGGTGGTTTTGTGCTACCCGTTTGGTGTGGCACTGGCTGTGTCCAGGCATAGCCTCTCCATAGTGCCACGATGTGCATTTCTCCACTGGCCCTGTTATTTTCAAATGGAGCAAAACAAAAGAGTGTAATACAGCTTTGCAAAGCTAAAGCATGCATCATCAAAGAAAGTTAGACTTGAATGCATGTTAGATAACCTGGTCTCAATCAATTTTAATTATATGGCCTTGTGTGTTTAGACTTTTGTGTTTAAAATCCTATTTATTTGGGATTTGGAACTAACTGCAGTTAAGTTGTATAGAAATGGGAGAAACAACGTAGGCTGTGAGTTGCATTATCTTGTCTTAAAATATTTTTGTGGCTTAAAAATATCATAAACATTTAAGGATAAGAATTTGAGAATAAATTTGCTTTGATTCTTAATTTATTAATATAGATATGAATGTCAAAGGGACGAACACAAGTGAAAATTTATTTTAAAATATAGTAAATACTGGGATTTCAGTTCCATATTTATTTGTCCCAGTGGACACTGCAGTTCAGAGCAAGACTCATCTTGAAGATTATAAAATGTTTCAGATTAGCACACCATTACACTGAAATGTAATCATGATATATCTTTGCTTTCAGTCTGTTTATTTAAAAATTCCTCTTTTAGGGATAAGATAAAGAAATTTCCTAGGGGAAAAGGTCATAGTTTGTGTTCCAGGAAGACTCTATGCTTGTTATTTGTTTTTGTTTTAATCTGGTGGTTTGATTTATAGGAAACACTTTCAGCACATTGGCAGGGTTAGTCTTTGACTGGACAATAGTAAAAGACACAGAGGCTGATGGCTTCTCAGATTCCCACAATGCATTACGGTAAGTTAATTTACTTTGTTCTCAAAAGTCTTGTGTCCATTAAGTTTATGTGTGTAAACATTTCCCCACATCTAGGCAGTTTACTGAACGGATGCTTAAAATAATGCTTATGGATCAGTTGTTTCAGGGTTGTTTTTTTTTAAGCGCCTACTCAACAGCCGGGGCACTCTCATCCCTGTTTAACAACTGACCATGTTAATGAGCAGCCCAGGTAGTTCTAATCCAACAACTAGAAATAAATAGATGCAGTTGTTGATCTTCCTCAAACATCTTGTGCAAAAGAAAGGTTTATCAGTAAGAGTGTTATTTTGGGATTACAGCAGAGATTTTTTTTATTATTATTTTTTCTTTCTCCTATATTTGTCACCAGACCATCTTTGGCCTCTGTTTTGGTGGTGTTTTTTTTTTTATTTTATTTTATTAAGCATGTGCACTGTGTAGTTTTACAGTGGTGACTTCATTGTTCTGATCTTCAGTGGCTTCAAACAGAAATTTGAGCTTCCATCCTTATTAAACTAACCAGAATTGAAGGCTATTTAGCAGTACCTCGTATGGGATATTTTTCAAGTTGGACTCCAAGAGTTTTATCTTTGCACTGACACCAACTGGTGTCAACACACCAGAATCCTGTTATCTAGCAGTATTATGCTAGTATTCATCATATTACATGCCATGCTGAATCTTGACTTTACTCAACATGAATGTTGGTAGAAAAAATGCCTCCTTGATAGACCTGAATTTGACCAGACTGCAGACACATGAAACATGGGGTTTTCTCACAAAACAGTTTACAGACACTTCTTGAGTACAGCTTTAGTCAAAACTTCTCTAACGTATAGTAAGCTTGTAAGATGAAATAGATTCAAACTCGTGCACCAGAGGCTTCAGTTACTTCAGAAAACAGGTTCCACGAAAATGTAGGTGGATTGCGGGACGTGAAATAATGTAGGAAACTATATCTTCCTTTAAAAAACCTGGCTTTTTTAATATGATGATTCTATGACTAGAATGTGGGGAAACGAGTTCTCTTAGAGGGCAGAATGGTTAACAGTTAACTTCCATCCTCAAACCTATATTCCAAATGCATTGGAAATATGGTGGGAGTAGCAAACAAGGCTCTTTGCTACTGATAAACACAAACTCCAGTTTTGCAGCCTTAGAGAAACAAACACGCAGCAGTACCTGAGGAAAGCCTGTTAAGCCCATAATATGCTTGAAGCTGCAGGTATGAGTGTATGGCCCCTATCTACAGTGAGAGCTAGACGGTGTGCTAATTGTTCAGTGGGACTTATGATCCAAGTCCTAGTTCATACGGAGCTTTTTGTTTCAGTATAAGTATTTGCTAGAGATGTGATTTTAACCAAACTAATATTGATTGTTAGCACAGCTATGATAACATAAAAATGTTCTAATGGTGTTACAGCTTTGCAAAATAAATGATAAACTGTCATAAATATGTTAATATTCATAAGTGTTCTCAATATGGCTTTACTGATTTTACTGTGCAAGTGCACATAAAGCCAAACAGATCAAGTGCATACGGAAGCTGGCAACCTTTAAAACATGGTCCTTTTTCAGTTTCTGTCCTGTTGTTTACCTATTCATTGCAAATTCCTTTCCTCTCTGTTGTCACATCTCATTGAAATTTCTAACAGTTACTTTCAAGTATT
The DNA here is from genome assembly GCA_013401315.1 of Balaeniceps rex. Taxonomy (NCBI): domain Eukaryota; kingdom Metazoa; phylum Chordata; class Aves; order Pelecaniformes; family Balaenicipitidae; genus Balaeniceps; species Balaeniceps rex. The sequence continues at coordinate 6,131 of VYZW01056296.1, read as the reverse complement.
CTGCTTGTAGATTTTTTTCATAGTCATGCACGCTAGCTTCTTCATATAGGTCAAAGTTATGTTCTGGTTTGTTAAGCTGTTGCTTTTATGGACATAATTGTAGGGTCTTTCACATCAGTTGTTCCACAATAATCTAGAGAGTTTCTGCAGTCTACACCTACTCTAAAAACTGGAGGGATCATTATAGACAACATGTGCAGTCTTCTGATATCTCTTCAAAGCCCACAAACAAGCTTCAAACAAACTTTATCAGTCACAGAAATTAGCTGCGGATATCTTCAAGAATGAGTAAAATTTGGATATCTGGTCCCAGGCGGACATATTAAATTTGCTTAAAACATGGAAATAGCTGGGAGTAGATGGTGGTGGTGTTTCTCTGTGGGTTTACAAAGATTGGTTAGCAATTTTCTATTCACTTTTTGGTTCACCTTTCAGTATACTCAAGTTCTTAGAATCCACATATATTCCACCTTCCTATATATCAGAGATGGAAAAAGTTGCCAAACAAGGAGATACCATTTTGGTGTCTGGAATGAAAACAGGGAGTTCTAAACTAAAAGCAAGAATACAGGAAAGTTGCTATAAGGTAAGAAACTTGCATTCTTTTTTTTTTTTTTTTTCATTGTTTAGTCTTATAGTCCAATGTTACAGGAGTATCATAAGTTTACTGTGTCGTATTGTTCCCATTGTGGATAACAGTGCTGCATCTCTGTCTTACTGGATTAACTCTGTAGCCCATATCACAAAAGATGACAGTGCTACTCTTGATCACCCTGAAAAGGTTGGAGTTTGATGCAGTTACCTCAGTGCAGTTACCTAACCCAGGATGATGCATGTGCCAGNCTCTTTTTAAAAATAACCAGTTAGAACACTTTAGGTCTTTTTTCAATAAATAAATAGCTAGAACAAGGATCGCTATATTGGATATACCTTTATTTCCTGTTGTGCTTGAAATGAGTGTCATATGAATACTTCGTTAGTATCTAATTCTACCTCATTAGATTCTGGTCTCCAAGGAAGGGATTTGGGATCAGAATGTCAATGCTACAAGGGTGTTAAACTGCAGTATTGGCAGTCTTCCCAGGTGTTAGGTAGATCCATGCTGTTTCTTTCTTTGTAACTAGTGGTGACTGAGTTCTTTTCATTTAACTCTGGTAACAGAGTTGTTTTTTCTCTTAATAGAATTTACAAGCACCTGAGACAGTTTTTATGGGTTGTCACTTACAGGAATACTTGGCATTGTGCTAGTATCAACTTAATACTGCACCTTAAAAAAAGTCCTTGTATAAAACGATGGGGTTTTTCTGAAGTTCATCTCATATCTGCAGTCTGTTTTTGCAGATTTGTGTTACTACATGTTCTACTTAATATTTTTGCTTAAAGCAGAATTGCCTTGGACTATCTAACCTATACCTGTAAAAAGTGTTCTATGAAAATATTATCTAAATGTATGTAATACTAGTAATGTGGCACAACTAATAATGCATGTTAAGAATTCTATTTTTGTTACAGTTCTACCTTTGATAATTGGGCTGAATATAGTTACTCTACGTGATATCAGTCTCGCTTTTTTTCCTTGAATGCTTGTTTAGTTTTCTGGTTTAATATTTATTTTTCTGAATTAGTTTTGAGCTGGTACTGTAAGTGAAATTGAAATAATATTGTTCTATTTGCGGTTTTTTAAGGTTAGTACTTCCTTTAAATCTTTCACTGCTGCCAGACTGCACATTTTCAGTGAACATCCCTCAAACAACTGTAATAGAGTTTATACAATTATCTGTTGTATTCTTAATTTAATGGACCTACGAGTTTGATACAGATTCCTCAGTGAAGTTGTAAAGGATATGTTGTATGGAGGTACCATGTTTTGCAGTAGGGAAAATAAATTTCTAGATGTCTGAATAGTCACTGTGCATCTGTCTCAAGTATTTCTGTATTCTCCAGAAAACTGAACCAAAATGATGTCCATACAGACTTGATTTTTTTTCTTCAGCCTTGCACAGCATGCACAGAGCAGATCTCTATACCAGTAATTGTCCTTTGCATTTTTCTGTTGTGACAAAATTTGAGGTGATAATAAAAAGCAAATTACAGCAAGTAATATTTTTCACTTATAGATTATAAGTTACTGCTGCATGGTCTGTTTCAAACAAATGAACTGCTTTAAACATAGTTGCTTTTTCTTTTTTTTCCCCTCAATCAATAGCATGTACATCCTGCAGAAGTCAGATTGCTTATTTTGGAAAACATCCTTTTAAATCCAGCATATGACATTTATCTTCTAGTAGGAACATCAATTCAGTACAGAGTTCAGAAAATAAGGCAAGGGAAGATTACAGGTTTGTCCTTTTTTTTTTTTTTTTTTTAACTGCAAAGATAT
>VYZW01056294.1:0-23645 GCA_013401315.1 Balaeniceps rex | reverse complement strand
CCCTTAATAGTTTGTGGATAGAGATGGAGTGATACTGTTAGAAGTCTGAAAGGCTGTGGAGGTGTGACCTGCCGGGGGCAGGGGTACAGACTTGTTGCTGGGGGAACTCTGAAGAAGGGCTGAGAATGGGACATGCTTGCAACATCTTTCTGGGGAAACCCAGCACAGGGCAGGCTGTTTAAACAGCAGCTGGTTAGCATTGCTCTGCCAGCCCTTGCAGCAATTTGTCCCATTCTGGTAGGATATGAAAGTTGAACTTGATGGGATCTTAAATTGGGGTTGTAAAAGCAAGTCTGTTGTGGGGCTTGTTTCATGCTGGTGCTTTGGTAGCCTTGCGGCAAGCACAGCTTTGCCTGTTGTCGCATAGTTACCTCCAGTGATTCATTTGCCAGAGTATCTAACTAAATAACTTGTGCTGTCTTTTGTAGTGAAGTAGACCTTGGCTGTTTTGGCATGACAAATGTGATGTCTTTTGTGTGACTAATTCCCTTTTAAGACACTGTCCCTGAAGTTATGAAGTGGGAAAGAAAACAAGTTGTAGTACTGCTAATGCTCAAGACATACAAAGAGTTGTCTCTTGAGAGTTTTTCGGTTCTGATCCTTTTTCTACTACTTCTACCACTTCACTCTTTCCTGGCCACTGTTGGAGACTAACTTAGTACACTGATGTTCCTGTGGTCCCACCAGGAAGTTCTTGAGTCTTTTTTAGTTCTCTCTGAGCTCTAGCAAGTACAGCAGACCCAGAGGTCATGTGAATAACTTGCCTTTCTTGGGGAAGGGGAAAAGAGAATGCCAAATATGAGAGGTATCTAAGAGAATGTGGCTTTGTCTGGTGTGGCCTTTGAGTGGTCTAGTCCAAACTGTCAAGACAGTGGCCAGGCATAAGTATCTCAGGGGCAGGTGCAGGAAGACTAGAAATGGTTAATCATTGCAGAACTGAAGCCCAGAAGCAGCTTCCCCTAACCTGAAGATAGCTAATGCCCTTATTCACTGGAGCTGTTGCCTTCTGAGCTCTTCTCTTAATCCTGTGGTAGCATGTGAGGCACCAAGGTCAAGGGGAAAGTCAGTGTGCTTGACGCTTCCTGGCGAGAAATATGTCTGGCCCAAGACTGCTGATGCCTCCATGGCCACTAAAATTGAAAGGAGGGCAATTACTGTCATGATGGCTGCAACATTGGTGGGGGACCAGGGTGGAACTGCAGTACCAGGTGTCGTTGTGCAGTTTAAGGATTTTCTGATGTGTATCTCAATGCAGGGTCTACGTACCTCCAGTCCAAGGACACCCAAAGTCTGCAGAGGCTGAAAGTGCCTTTCCTGAGCTCAGATGGTATTTGCTCCCATTCCTGGTGCTTTGCTGGATCCTGATAGTCCATCCTTTGTATGCAGAAGTGGGGTGGTCTGCTGTAGAACCCAGATGAAACAGGTTGACTGACTCACAGCTCTTTCATTACTAAGCATAAGGGATGCTTAATAACAGTGTTTTCATAGAAGCTCAGGTGTTTTTAATCCCTGACGGTTCCTCAGATGCAATCCTCCCAAGAGTAATGCAGCAGCATTAAAATGCCTGTGGAGCGAACAAACTGGCATAAACTCCTCTCGGTGCTCCTGTGAAGACTGCTTTTATGGGCTCTTTCCACTTCCACAGAAGCGTGAGTCAATGGCATGTTACAGTTTCAGATGGATGGTGACACATCTGCCTTGAGCAATGGAGAAAGCTGGAACAAGTCAGGCTTGGAAAAAAACCAGCTCTGTCTTTTCTCTTGATGGTATCAGTGCAGGAACATGACACCTTTGCAGCTCTGAGGCTGGTTCTTCTTCTAGTGTGGACACATTACCCACACTGGAAGAAGCAGGAGCATTTACAGCAGTATCCAAAGATCTTGTCAGGGCAAGATTGTTTTTTGGTGGCAGGAGGAAGGGGCTGTGGCTCCCTAAGAAGGGAGGAAACCCTCTGCACAACTCCCAGAAGAGCTTGAGGGTGCTTCTTGTGTCTTACCAAAGCTTCTTTTGGGACAGACTGTGGGATGTGGACCTGGAGAACAGTGCCTGGTCTCCTGAACGGCTTGGGGAAATCTTTGCTTTAGCGTAAAGCCCCACAGTAAAACAGCCTAAGGAAAAAGAACTGAGCTGGAGTACACCACAGCTGTGCATTTTAAAGGTATGTTTTGTTTTGCCTTGTTGCTGGAACAGATGTTTCTACAGGGTACAAGTATCAAGAAGATTTTGCTGAAGCTGTTTAAAATGCTGTTCCACAGCTAACTGCCCTGTCCCTTTTCTGGAGCAAACTTCTGTAGTAGAGCATGTATGCCCCTGACATTTTCATGCAAAGGTTGGTATCTCATTGTAAACAGCTGATGAAAGTCATTGCAAAGCCTTGGTGTAAATCCGATTCCTTTAAATCTGAGTCTGCTTTGTGGCAGTAACCTTTGCAGATGAGATCATGACCTCCTAAGCTTCTGGGTCTGTCTGCTCAGTGATCACAACGGAGGTCTGATGATGCTGACACTTGGACCTTCTCATCTAGCTTGCTTAGAAAACAGAGTGCTGTAAAAGAATAAGCACATGGGGCAGCTCCTTTTGCGGCTCTGGTTGATGCAGGGACTGAAAAATTTAGCAGTAAGTGATTGTAGTTAGCCATATACAAGTGTTTTCCTCCCAGCCAGCAGAAGTCTCCTTTAACTAGCTGCTGCCAGTTAAACCTTGTCTTGGTTCTGTACAGCTGCATGCATGACTCCCCCAGCTGTCAGTGGCTCCTGGAAGTCAGTCAGGCTGTGAAATCAGGTACAACTGGTATAGAAAGGCCTTCCAGGTCTTTAATGTGGAGCTGCTGATGTGAAGAGAATGTGGAGTGGGAAGTCCGTCAGTCATCAATGCTTTATATTTTGGTGGCAGGCAGTTCGTTTCCTATGCAATTTAAAAAGTAGGAGTGTGAGAGGAAATATTTGCATAGCAAAGCTTTTGAGCAAATGCAGATCTCTGTCTGAGGATCGCTGGGCACTGTGAAGCTCTGGTGAAATGCAGGCTAGCTTGGTTTGAGTGGCACTGTGTGCATGGAGGTCTCCTCAGTGTGCAGCCAGTCCCTCCGTGTGGCAGACTGTTAGGGAACTCTTGTTCAGATGAGGCTAAGTATCCTTATAAGCAGATGAGCCAAGAAAGTATGTCATGCACCAAGCCCAGTGCTTCCAGCATACTGGAGAGAGATCTGAAGCTGAAGGAAGCTGCTTCGTCAGCTTGTTTGCAGCACTCCTGCATGAACCCATACCTCTGAAGCACCAGCTTTGCTTGTCCCAGAAGCTCTTAATGTCACTGCTGGGATTGTTCCTTTTTCTCCAGCATCTGGAGCTGGCAGGAACAACTTTCCCTTCTCTCCTACATCTTTACCAGAAATATTTACTTTTATTTAATTGCTTTTGTAGCCTGGAATAGATCTCAGAGCCTCAGCAAGCTCTGCAAGGGTATGAACTCCCTGGAGTGAATTGGTGAACAGGTAACCTTGTTGTAAATTCTAGCAAAGATGCTGAGAGCAGAGATGTTGGCTTTGTGACTGCTGCATGCCATTGCGATTAAATGGTACTTAGCTGCGGTTCTTTAGGTCAGTGCTAGCAGTGTCCTCCTGATGCAAGACTCTTTAATTGCCCAAATCCTTCCTGAACAAAGTGCTCTGGAGTGGTACAAAGAGCTCAGTTGACTTTAGCTCTGCTCCTTTCTTTGGTGCTCATGATAACTGTTACCTTGGGGGGGATGATGGACGCTGCTATTCCAGCGTGCCTTTCTGACTGTAATGTTACAGTAAACACTTTGCTGCAGCTGTAAACATAAGGCTAATCCGCCTTTCTCAGAAGGTGCTTGTCTCCTTTCCCACTGTGTTGGTTGCAATGAGCTCATCTGTGTTGCAGTAAATGCTGGCAACAGTTTTATGTAAAACAAGCTTCCAAACAAGCCTGTTTGGACAGAGAGGTCTGAATGATCTTGCTGCATTTTCCTTGAGAGAGCAGCAAGAACATGTTGGGTTTGTCAGCCTACATGATGCCAGATTCACCTGGTTTTAACTTTTGTTTCTTTGACAAATGGGGAATTGACTTGGTGAGGAGACTGCAATGAAGCCCTTTATGCCAGGGGCTTGAAGGGTCACACGTGGGGGACTGTTCCGTGCTGTGCCCACTGCCTGCATGAATCTCTGCACAAACCTAAGCTGATTGCGTGCTGCCTTCTCGCCCCCACTGTGGCACGTGCAAAGGCTGATGACATCTGTTACCCAGCACCAGGCTGTCCTGCTGGCTGAAGGAAGAAACGTGGATCTGTCTGGCCTGTTCTGGGCCCAGGCTGTCTGGAGCTTACAGCCTGGCTAGAAGCCCTTGGCATTGTGTGAAGTACCCAGCTGAAGTGGAAGAGGGATTGAGACCATTGCTAGCCCCTTTGAGATTTGGAGAGCAGCTCCTCCTGGCTCCTCTTACAAACTTAACTGTGGCTTGGCTTTCCTGCTTTGTGGGCAACTCGAGCCACCATAGTTGGCTTTCTTCTTCCTTGTCTTTGGCATCAGGCTGTCAATGGTGGCTTGTGTGATGGATGAATGTAGCACCACACTACATCCATCCAGGGCCCTTCTGGAGGTTTCTTTTGAGCACTTCTTTTTTTTTTTCCAGCTAAGAGACTGCCACCCCCAAAGATAAGATGCAGCACAGCTGTCTCTCTGGCAGTGGATGCTGAATTTGAACTGCTGATGGGCCAGCTGGTCATCACAAGTGATGCTTCTGAAGCAGAACTTGAGGCTTTCCCAGCCTACAAAGGTTTGCTTTGGGATTACTTGGTGCAGAGACCTCAGCTATGCTGTTAATAGATCCATCTGCCTTAAGATCCCTGGACCTTGGCCTGGAGCCCTTCGCTGGCCTTTCTTGACTGAATGGTTGTTATAAAGGCTGAAAATGTGGGTGTCGCTGCTAACAGGAGTCACAATATTGCTGCAGAAAGGCAACAACTATCAGAAGAGAAGGGTTGTTTGTAGAAAGAAAGTGTTCTTCATAGCTTAGGTCAGGGCCCTATCTATTTATAAGTGCTGGTCTGTGTATGCCTGAACACGGGCCCAGACTTTATTGCTGTATTAAGGGAGCAGTTACCCAAATCCTTCCGAATAAGGGCCTTAATCCAGTGTAAGCAATAATTTGCCCATGCGTTGAGAGTGAAGGCTGAAGGAATGGTAGATGCCCACCTAGAGAAGACCATCATTCTACTAAACTTGAATATAAGCTGTGGTCAGCCAGAGTTTGAATGTGTTGTATTAACCTGAATGAAATGACATTGTTTAACCTCAGCAAAAATATGCTTTGGGAATATGATTGAGTTTATTCATCCTGGCATTTGCAGTCATGCCCTTTCATAGTATAGATTAGCTTTTGATAAAAGTAGAAGCACTAGTTAGACTGTAATTTCTGGGCTGTGGGTGTGTTTCAAGACAGCCTTACCCATACTCTTGTCTTGAAGAAAGAACAACTCTACTTCACACATTCCTGACAGATATGTCTAACCTTTTCTCTAGCACTGGAGACTCTTAAGACTTTTTTTTTTTCTGTGTGTGTGTATCCCCAGGCAAAATATCCCATTGTTGTAAAGCTTTCCTCAGTGTTGTAGTCACATGTGCTGTGGTTTAGACTTGTTTACATCATAGCTGCATGAAGATTCATCACAGAATAAAGCAAGTCCAACAGAGCTTCCTGGGTATGTTCACACTGCTTGGAAATTCAGCCAGAGGGTGGATGGCTCTCTACTGAATGAATGACAACATGCTCTCATCTGCAGTTTAGTTTTGGAAAAACAGATACACAACTGGATAGCAATAAATTCAGTCAAGGCAGGTCTTGTCTTTGTCACTCAGATTTTGAGCATCTTTCTAAGGGAGAAAAACAACCATGTGCTTGGAGAGAAGAGTGCTGTGGTGAGCCTGTACAGCTGTTCCCCACTTCAGTTTTGGCCTCAACAGTCCAGGCAAGGAAAAACTCATGGTGGTAGATCCCCTTAAGTCAGGCGCTCATAGGGAAAGGTGAGTCAGTGACAGAGAGCAACGGGGACATATGCTTTATGTAACCAAGGCGTTATCCAGACCTCAAAATAGCATCTCAGCATCTGCAAATAAAAGGGGAATCGGTGATGAAGTTCAGGTGGCTGCTGGTTGTTCTCAGCATTGTGGGCCACAATGGGGTAGGAGAGGACAGCATCTTTTTGTGTGCCCCATTGATCCTGGGAGCAGTACTGTTTGCTAAGTAATGATATCTTAGTGGGAAAGCCCCTGTAAGGATTTCCCCCACCCAGGAAATCTCTCTATTTAGCACATACTCTTATTTCTGCACAATTTCACTCATTTATCCAGGAATACGGGCTAGATGGCTGTGTCTGGTTCAACTCCTTGGAGATGGGAGCTGGCCCTGGATGCATGAGAGGTAACTGTGCTGCTTATACTGATAACCCTGCCTCACCCCAGCTGGCTCTGCACAGAGGAGGCTTGTACATCTGCAGGGACATGGCAGAGCTGGTCTGAAGGTGATGATACAGCTAGAGATGGCCAAGAATCACCTGCAGTTACTGGATACCCTGAAGGAATTGGACACATACCTGTTGCAGGTTTTTTTTCCTCTGGAAGTGACAGCTGTCCAGGCTAGAGTGCTCCCTCTTCTCACACACGGTGCGTCCAATTTCCACGTGGAGCATGTATTTCAGCCCTCTGACAATCTAGAGAAAGTAGTTTCCTCCTTTGAAGTAAGGGCAGGGGAAAGGGATGCCAAAATCAAATGCTACGTCTGTGAACTGTGTGTGGTGTTGTGGATAGATGTGTGTTGAATAGATGATAGATGTTGAATTACTGGGGTTGGGGGGTGCGGGAGCCCTCCTGTGGAGCAGTTGAATGGGGCAGAGGGACATGTGCTGTTTATATTTAGGCATGCATAGCAGTCCTGAGGAGGATCAGGGCTCCCATGTCTTGGGTGCTCTGTAGGAGGGTCAATTGATAAATGGTTTGGAGGACCACCAGAAGTCTGGGCTCTTCTTACCTGTACCATGGCTTTGTTTATTTGCGATTCCTTAAACAGAAAGAGGTCATTGGAACTGTTGTTGTATCTGTAAACCCCAAAGCGAGCTGCCTTGCGAACACCAGGATTGTCGGTGTTCATCGGGACAGGGAAGCCAGGTATCACGGTTGAATGAGGTGGTGGTACATATGTAGCTGAAACAACACAAAACGTGAGTGCAAAACACATCAGGTGCCTGAAACAGTGGGAGCTTCAGCCCTCTGAAACAATGCTAAACCTTCTTACTTGTCCCATGCACTTGTGCTTCAGAAGGACTCTGCTCACATCCATTACAAAGTAATTTTCCTTTATATGTTTGAAATGGTGAAACAATCCTGTGGAATGAAGTGACAGAAAAAGATGCTGCTAGAAGTGGTAGCAGAGCTCAAACTGACTTAGAAGAAGCCAGGCTATCACGAATATTGTTTAGAACATCTCTGGTATGACTCCCGGCTCATAGAAAGCCCAACTTTGAATCAAATTTTAAAGCTAGACCATGTTGCTCAGAGTACAGTATAATTTTGATAACTTACCAAAGACTGGCTGGCAGAGCCCTGCTGCTCTTAGTTAGCATGCCAAGTTTAACTTGCAGACATTTCCCACCCCCCCTTAATCCTTTGATGGCATCTTGAGGTTTTTATTTTAGAGGGATTTAGGTGGTGATAAAGGTGGGGGGAAGATACCCTCCCTCTACATGCTGACAAAAGAGAGGGTGTCCCTGTTCTCCTGGACTAGCTCCCCACTGTCCTGGACAGCGGGCTGCTTTGGGTGCTGAAGCGCTGTTGCCCTGACCCAAATGCCAAGGACCATCTTATTATCACAGCCATGGAGTGGAGGAGCAAGGTGTGTAGGAAATGGAGATGGGGGGGTGGGGACCCCCATGAGCTTTCAAGTTTGAGCACTTCTTCTCACACAGCCCTTGTACTATATATTCTTGCTTGGTCATGTAGCTAATTTCCTCGTGCCCTGCTTGTTTTTTCAGTAATTTAAAAGAAGCTCAAAGCTTACTGTTAATACCAGTATTTCCTCCCCTTTACGCTTGTCTTCCCCTCCATTTTCCCTGTTCTGAAATACAAACAAGAGGAAGAAATGCTCAACTTGTGCGAGATGCTGTGCAGCCGCTGCTGATGCCAAGACCTGCCAGTGCAGGAGGTGGCCCTTGGAGTTGGTGCTGTGCGTGCGTAGGCAGCGAGCCTGCATGTGCACACAAATGTGCATACAGAGCTTGTACTAAATTTGCCATGAAAGTCAAGCTTTTTATCACCTCCAGCTTTTTTTCACAGCTAGTTTTCTCGCTAACAGCCAAGCACAGAGCACAGACTGTGTATTTAAGCCAGTTTCTACTAAGAAATTCTAAAGTAGAAGAGAGGGGGGCAACCTGGTGACCCAGAGTATATTTAAAAAAACCCCAAAACCCTAGCATTGCATGCCATCATCGGCACAGGAGGCTGCAAAAATTCGACTTTCAGGTTGCTTACGTATGTCCTAGTTACACTATCACATCCTCCCCCGCAGGCGGTAACGGCTGCATCCCCTTGTAACACTGCTCTGGGATTAGAGTGTTGACCTGCAAAGGAGAGACTCAGTTCCATGTCCCTCCTCATCCCATGGATGTCCAAATTCACATCCCTTTGTGGCTGATACACCCGCTATCTTAATGACCCTATGTTTTCCTGCAGGTGGGAGCTGAGAGTCCCAAGCCATGTGTCTGAGAGGAGCAGATGTTCTGCAAGTGGCTTTGTGTCTGGTGTGGAGGTGACAAGCTTTCCTGCCCCATGCCTCTTATCTGTGTTGGGACTGGGTGTGCAGCCAGTGCTGAGCAACCTGGCAGTGTTTTTTCACGTAACAGCCCAGAATCCACTTGTAGGTCCCACAACTCTTCTCAGTGGGATGATATTTCCCCTCTGCAGCGAGGGTGGGATTCAAGAGTCACAGAGACTCATGACCACGCAGCCTAGGACTGAGGTATTTCTCAGGCAGCACATCTTATCTAGTGGTCAGCTCATGGGCAAGACTTCCCAAAGCATGTTTGTCCTCCTGTCCTGAACAAGCATCCTGCATGTGGGTAAAGGTGGTGGGACCCCCAGGTGATTCAAGAGGGCTGTGCAGGGACCTGCCTGAAGTCAGAAGGGAAGCTTGGGGCAGAGCAGGGCCTTCCTTTGGGCCTTGCCCATAAGGCCAGCTGTCCTCTTCCTCAGGGATGCCATGCTTTTTCCTGTGCCATCAATACCAACTCAATAGCTTATAGGGACAAGCTTTTTCCTGAGCTCACCTAGCAACTAAGACAGGCTGCCAGGCTGAAAGCAGGTTACTGGCTTGGGCTCATCTGGCTGCTCTTCAGGACCTTGCTTGAACCTATGGTCTAATGCCTGTTGGAAAGTCAGATGTGGCAGTGGTGGTGATGTTGACAGCAGATACTGTCCTTTGCAGTAGAAGGAGATAACCGCAGGCTTTTTCAGTCTTAGCACAAAGTCTCTTTGTGGCTTAATAACCCTCAACACCTCTTGAGTCATGGTGACATCGTTTTTTTTTTAGGCATGGGGTGGCAGGGTGAGTGAGGCTGGCTGAAGTCACACTGTGTGTATGAGAAGAAAACTATGAAATGTGTTCCTCAAAGCAAGAGGCAGAGTCCAAAGTGCCCTTGTTCCCGACTCCAGTGCCTGGTAGATCCAGCAGTGTCACACATGGCAAGGCCTCTGAAATGCAACATCTGGAGAGGTGGGCTCACAGTCTAGCAAGCTGGACCACAGGTTGTAGACAGGTAGCAGGTTGGTAATACACCACGTGTTGTAGGCAGATGGTAGGCTAGTATATTTTTGCCTCAGCTTTCACCAAGGGGTACTGAGCATTTCACCTCCCTCACCCATTGCAACTTGCTGTTGAGAATGACTCATACGAGAGCAAAGTGGGTATAAAATATACTGAGCCCTTGTGGGGGAACTTTACCCCCCTGTTTTCCTCTGGTGACCCAGATTCCTTGAGGCTAGGATTTGTTTTTCTTGACGTGCTTTGATTGTCATTCACAGTGGTGACTGCATGGCACACATGCTGGTCTGAAATCACTTTTGCTGTTTGGAATAGTGTCCTGGTTTCAGCTAGGACAGAGTTAATTTTCTTCCTAGTAGCTGGCATAGTGCTGTGTTTTGGATTTAGTATGAGAATAGTGTTGATAACACACTGATGTTTCAGTTGTTGCTAAGTAGTGCTTACACTGGTCAAGGACTTTTCAGCTTCCCATGCTCTGCCAGGTGCACAAGAAGCTGGGAGGGTGCACAGCCAGGACAGCTGACCCAAACTGGCCAAAGGGCTATTCCATACCATAGGACACCATGCTCAGTATATAAGCTGGGGGGAGTTGGCCGAGGGGCAGCGATCGCTGCTCAGGGACTAGCTGGGCATCGGGCAGCAGGTGGTGAGCAATTGCATTGTGCATCGCTCATTTTGTATATTATTATTATTTTCCCTTCCTTTTCTGTCCCATTAAACTGTCTTTATCTCAACCCACAAATTTTACGTTTTTTTTTCCCCGATTCTCTCCTCCATCCCACTGGGGAGGGGGAGAGTGAGCAAACAGCTGTGTGGTGTTTAGCTGCCTGCTGGGTTAAACCACAACAAATAGTTTGCACCTCTGTATTTCCAAAACCCAGATACTCTCTGGTGTGAGGCACCTGTAGTTCCGATTTTCTTCACCGCAACCTTTCCTAACAGCCTCTTCCCTAGCTTGGCCCTAACAGCTTCTTTTCCCCAGCTTGGCCCTTGAGGGCCATTACCTTAAAAAGCTGAATGTGTGTAAGGTGATGGCCCCACTCCAAGAGCAAAGCAGAAGGGCTCAGGGGGTCAGATAACAGTGCAGGACTCTCGGCATAGCAGTGTTGGTGAAACACTTGTTGTCCAGCCTGGGTGGGAGCAGAGGCACTGCATGCCCTGGCCAGGCACCTACAATATTCAGAAGCCCAGAGGGTGTCATCTCATGACCTGGGAAAAAGTCATAAGATAAAGTCGTAAGTTGCATAAGCAGCTCTTACTGCTCTACAGGGAGATGCTTAGGGCCAGAGCATTTGTATTTTAGACCCCATCCTTGCTTCTGGGTTTGGAAATGTGAAGAGAGAGGGGAAGTATCTGGCTGGCCTTCCTCTTCCTTCTGTTGGACGGTGGTAGGGGAGACACTTTTCTTGCTCTGACTTACCAGGCAACTGCCCGTTATTAAGCAAGAGAGTGCTGCTCTTGCAGAGGTGAGTTGAATGTCGTATTAAGAGGCCCTCTCTTGTGCTTTCCTCGTTGAGGAATAATCTGGGGGCCCTGTTCCTGCAGTATGAGAGCAGTCCTGCAGATGCTCTCTCCCAGCCTGCAGTGAAGCAAATAGGCAGGTTGCAACAGGTTGCCTTTTTTTTTTTTTTCATGGGGTGCTTTCAAAACCTCCTCCCCATTACTGGAAGCAAGGCTGGGCTTTATCTTTACATTTAGGACGCAGCAGAGTTCCTGCATGCTTCTGCAACCCCCAAAGGAAACCACAGCCGAAACAAAAAGCTACTGGCTAACCAAACACCATCCCTGAGCACATTAGTACTTTCTGTGTATGGGAGCCAAAGTAAAACTGACGTAGAGCTAAAACCTTCAGAGAGAAAACACTCCTGTCTGCAGCTCCCATTCTAAAGATTTAAGGCCAGCTGCAACCAAGAGAGTTTCCTTGCTCAGCAAAGAAAGAAGCGATATGGAGTAATGTTTCAGTAAAGTCAGCTAATCGGCACTCAAGTGCCCATCTGTACTTAGCAGTCAAATTGTTACCCACAGTCTTTGTATTTAATAATCAAGGTCATGCAGAGTTTAAACGCTGACAAATAAGTTAAAACCAAAAGTTGACTTTAAAATCCTTAGATGATGTCCCTGGATAACATGGTTTGCTACAAGGGGAGAAAGTCTTTTAAGCAGTTGGATTTTTCAGCTGCAGTCTGAAGGCTGCAGTGCTGAGCCAGCACGGGCAGCAGCTGGAGAAGGGCTGTTACCTACCAGTGCATTAGAAAGCAGTACTCGCAGGACCTGAAGCACAAGGAAAACAGAAACTATCTTCCACTCTTACCATCTGAAGTTGCGCTGAAGCCCCAGAGTGCTAAACAGCAAAGTGCGGTGAAGCTGCAGGCGAAGTTCACTGCCATCTCCACCACTTCAGCACAGGAGCCCGCCAGCGAGAGAAGTGACTGCCCTGCTTCCTGCAGGGGAAGATGTGCCTCTTTCAGTGCTCTTATTGGCTGCGAGGAAAGAAAAAAATCACCCTAAATTCCCCTGAATCACCGCAGCTCTGATGCAGACTTTGTCTCCTGCTGATGACCACGCACCTCAAAGCCCCACCACAAAACTCTGGCTTGGTGATAGGCGCACCAGTCCTGCATCAGACAGGGACTTTTGCTTCGTGATCCTTAGGGGCTGCACAGGAGCACGGGCAGATACGTGAGATGTAACGCTGGGAAGCGGTGTGGGGGTGAGGAGAGTAACAGTCATGCGCTTTAAGATTCATGGGGAAATTTAATCCCTAAGAAATGGGCAGTGAGCCCTGGGGTTGTAGTTCTTGACTTGTGTATGGGTGTCTGTGCGGGGAGAAGCCTGACAGAGAAGATGGGCTCAGTGTCTTGCTTCCCGTGATGTGGAGATGTGGGGTTTGGGTGAGGGAGACAAGGAAGTTGTAGGGGTACCTACCTGAGGGGGCTGTGTGCAGCAGAGCCAGTAGGAAGAGGATTTTGGTTTCAGTGGCAGAGGAGAACACTACAAAAGGTGTTTTAACAGGAAAGGTCTGCGTTAGGCTTAGAGGAGATGAGGTTTTCTCTAGGTGCTCTCCAGAGAGCAAGAAGAACATAAGGAGAGGGGTTCGTTTGGCTCTCTGTGGCATGCAGAGCTTTTCTGCTCTGGGGTTGGATTCCCCAGGGTCAGTGCTTGGTTTCCAGAGATGTCATCTCCAGACAGTGTTGGTCCATGCTGAGGAGCTTACAAGTCTGGGGAAAGGAGTTGGTTGCCAGACCTTGTCATGCACCTGAAATCACCAGCTGCCGGATTCAGGAGGCTGGGAGATGAACTGATGTCTCAGTGAAGGGCTGGGTGTGGTGGACTGCATGTGTGCATTAGTTTCAGGTGAGCAGGAAGATGGTGGTTGCCTTTCACTTCCCCAGCAATGAACTGTGCCCCTTTCTGAGCAAAGACATCTTATTGCCCGAAGGAAAGTCCTAATGTAGGCGGTGCCTAAGAAGCTGCAGGAAAGTCTTAGTCTTTTCTTGTAGGAAGGCATTAGGGAAACCCTCTGTTGAAACGTCTCACCAAGAAGGAATGGGGCAAGCATGGTGAATCACATTTATCAGTCCTACTTGCATAGAGCTGCTGAATCACCCCAAAGCCTGTGGAAAATGTTGAGAGAGAATAAGAGGGGCTATATTGGGCTTCCCCCCCCCCCCCCTTTTTTTTTTTGAGCTCACACAGTGACCTGTCCCTCAACTGCGGCACAGGCAGGGACTTACTCCTCCGCATGGCAGAATCGGGTATCTTCAGCCCTCCCTTCTTCCTCAAGAACTGTGCTCCGTAGTTCTACCTCACTGAGACTTGGGGGTGGTGTCTTTGTGAGCCTATAGTTGAGTCCTCCCACAACATGCAAGAGAGAGGGTGGTCGGGACCCTCGTCACTGGATCCCAGCACATCTCCTATGTGTTGCAAGAGCCTGTTTGTCACCCTGCCACATGACGCACCAGAGAGGGGTTCCATCCCTGCTCTCCCTGCTTCCTGGTGGGCTCACAGCCTTTTGATTTGAGTGGAAAGGGGCCTAGCGTGAGGGTCTGCTCAGGGATTTGAGGGGATCTTTCTAAGAGCGTAGATTCTTTCCTTGCTTAAAACGAGTGCTTTGGGACACGGCCAGCAGCCCTTTGACAGGGCTCAGTGTGAGTGGGGATGATGATTAACAAAGGCAGAGAGGGTGGTGAGATGCGACTCCAGCACCCACCACCCACCCAGCTCTGTGCAAGGCCACCTTACTTCGCCGTTGGCACTAGAGGGCACCCGAAGGTAAATTGCTGTGCCGGAGCCCAGGCTTGCCTGGTCCAGGCACCCACAGAGCATCTTGAGCAGCTGCTGCTGCATTACCTCTGCCCTGAGTGCTGGGGAGCCTGGGGTGCCCTTGTGTGGAGCCCCTTCCTCTGCACAGAAGCCAAATCATAGAATCATTTGGTTGGAAAAGACCTTTAAGGTCATCGAGTCCAACCATACCTGTCCACTACTAAACCATGTCTCTAAGCACCTCGTCTACTCGTCTTTTAAATGCCTCCAGGGATGGTGACTCGACCACTTCCCTGGGCAGCCTGTTCCAATACTTGACAACCCTCTCCGTGAAGAAGTTTTTCCTAATACCCAATCTAAACCTCCCCTGGCGCAACTTGAGGCCGTTTCCTCTTGTCCTATCGCTTTCTACTTGGGAGAAGAGACCAACACCCACCTCGCTACAACCTCCTTTCAGGTAGTTGTAGAGGGTGATAAGGTCTCCCCTCAGTCTCCTCCAGACTAAACAACCCCAGGTCTTTCGGCCACTCCTCATAAGACTTGTGCTCTAGACCCTTCACCAGCTTCGAAGGCAAGTGCAAACCTCACACAGAGCAGAGTTGTCCCCAGTGGAGTAGGGACAGACCCCAGGGGCAGCAGCCCTGTTTCACAGAATCATAGAATCATAGAATGCTTTGGGTTGAAAGGGACCTTTAGAGGTCATCTAGTCCAACCCCCTGCAGTGAGCAGGGAGGGGTTGGACTTTCAGCTTCATCCAAAACCAGCAATGCCCTGGGCTCTCTTCTTGCCTGTGGCTTTGACAGATCAGCTCTTGGGTGTCTGATGGTTGGTGCCCCAGGGCAGAGGGGAGTGTGCTCTGGCTGCCAGGGCACCCGTGCCCATGGTCTGATGCAAACCTGGCTTGTTCTGCCTTCTGCTGTCCTGCTGTGGTGGCATCTGCGCTGCTACAGAGCTACTGAGGAGCTCCGGACCTGCTCTAGGACCTGCTCTTTCCTGAAGAGCACCGTTTTACTGTTAACAGAGTTTATAACACTGAACAGTGACTTAAAGAAAGCAGTGTGTGTCTGCAGAGGGCACATTTTTCCTGCCTTCTTCCCTCTCCCTTTCTTTCCATAAAATTGCTCATTTATAGCTCTTCCAAATCCACTTTTACTTTTCCTAATGACCCTTTTATGACTCTGCTGAGGAAGTTTCTTCAGTTCTTTTCTCCTAGGAAGTAACAGAGTGCTCACTAATAACAGTACCTAGCACTATTAATACTACTGCTCATGTGAAAAAAACAAAAACAAACCAAAAAACTCAAGCCCCACCAAAAACCCCACCAAAAAACTCCCCCTCCCAATAACTGACAAACAATAGCAAACTCCTCCAAGCCCACAATATGCAAATACTTGTTATATTTCTTTGGGAATTTTTGTGCCGTGGAGGAACCTGTGACTGGAGACTGGGACTGTTGTCCCTTTGCCATGTCTCACTCCAACCAGGTACCATCTCCTGGGACATTGCTCTGTGCCCCAAATCCCTGTGTCTGCAGGAGGAGTGGGGCAGTGTGATGTCTCATCTGACATCCAACCCAGGAAAACGAGGCAGATCCTCTTCTCGTTGAAGCTCCCTCAGGGTCACTGATGGGAATTTCGCCCACTTTCCCTGAAATGCATGTGTAGACCACCTCCTCCAGACCAGCACAGGGTATGTGGGGCACTCTGTGGGGTGGTTTCCACTCCCTAAATTTCCCACTGTGTGGCTGTTCCTGTGTGAGCAGAAATCCTGAACAGGGAGAGGATGAGAGTAAGCGGGCAAGGAAAGGCTCGCTGATTATCCCAGGGTAAACAGAGCATTTGCTTTAAGCAAATAGCTAGCCCTGACCCAGTCTAAAGCTTGTGATCTTTCTGCATTAAGCTGGGTTAAATAGATCTTAAAAGACTTGCATGCCTGAAGAACCATCGTGTTTGGTTTTGTGTGAGTAGGGGATGTTTACTGCAAATTGTGGGAGACCAAGTCCACTCTCTTTTCTGCAAGGAAGTTTGCAGAGTCTGTTCATTCTCCCACTGCTGGTCTGGGAACAGTGTGCTGCTGTGGGGGGATTTTTTTGATTAAAATAGAACCCCCCAACTTTTATTATCCATAAATCAAAGATGTAATTATCTTCTCCTTTTCCACTGAAGAAGCAAGACCACGGTACCTGGAGTTTGATTTTTCACGACATTTGGTGCATGAGGTGGACTTTTTCAGCATCGCTTTTTGCTTCTGTCATTCAAGGCGCACCTTTGGCCACAAAGCACAAGCCAGTAGTTGCCACCATGGCTTCCTGGAATAATGCTAGTGGGGCCTGCAAGGGCTCATGTTGGAATTCCACTCTGTAAATGCAATCAGCATCTAGCCCTGCACCCACAATTTTTCATTTGCAGTTCTGACTCCCTCTTTGCACTTCACGGATCAATGGGGAACTGTAAGAAAAATTTATCTCATTAACTTTTGCAGGGGCTTGGAGAATGACTGGAGTGTGTTTGAATTGTGCTTTCAAAGGTTTTAATTAAGACACATTTACCAGTGTCAATAGTTGCATTTTTTTCCCTTTAATCTTTTTTACATTTTTCCAGGCCTTCATCTGATCCCCAGGGCGGCTAATTTAGTTGGCTTTGCTTTAACGAAAGATCTGAGCAGGAGGATGCTTTTCGGCTCTTAGCTGGAAGAGAGAAATCACCACATTTCAGCTTTTGGTAGACTAGTACATGGGAGAATGTGTGTTATTTTGGCAGAGTGGCAACAGCAGACTTTAAGCCTTAAAGGTGAAAGAGGTGGGCATGGTGTCTTCTTCCACACCGGAGAACTGCACTTTGTAGATGCTGAAATATGTTGAGGTGCAGAGAAAGGGCAATCCAAGGAAGAAGGACCAGGATAAAGAATTCAGGTGAGGATCCAGCTGCTCCTCTACCTTCCTAGAGCAGGAACACCTCACCAGCCCGTCTTTCATAAGTGGAAAACCATGCAGCTCATATAGCAGCAGCTTTTAAGTACAGGGTCACCTGGGCAAGCCACAGGACAATGCTAAGCGGGTATGTGGCTGAAAAATTTTCGTCAGGCACAAGGGAAGGAGGAAAATGGTTCAGAGCACATGTCCCTACATAGGATTCAGTCAGCAGTGGTGGCCACAGTCAGGATTATGGGTCTGTGCACTTGGCAGCAATAGGATGTGGAGGAGAATTTGGAGTTTGACACTGGTGGGTTGGCCTCACCCGGGAAATTTTTCTCCTTATGCTCCCTTGTCTCTTCTGCCAGGCGCTCGGTAGCTCACCAATGCCCCACCTGTGCCTCCGCTGCAGAAGCTGCTCTGATTTTTTCAAAGGGATCAAGGCTCATGCAGTTGCATCTGTTTTTCTAGTGGCAATAACTTTTGAACTGATGAATTTCAATCAAATATGAAAGCGGGCTGGAAGACTTGAGGATAATCTGTTTACCATACAGAGGAGAGAAGATGAGAGAAGAGAGACCTAAATGAATAGCTGGGCTGAGGGGAGGGGAAGCACAACATTATCTAGTCTATCTGCCAGCAGCACTGGCAGCTGGTGTGCAGTGATTGCCTACAGATTGCACCATGGGGTATTTATAAGGGATGGGTGTATGTAAAGACCCCTTGATATTTTACCTTGGGGCTGTTCTGTTCATTTTGAGATGAACAAACCTCCCATCCCCTCCCTCTCCATTGGAAGATTTGAAGCAGTTCGCTTCCAGGGCAAGCCTGCTCCTCTCTACGACCACTGCAATGAGAAAGGAGAAAGGTCCTGGTGCTGTTCCCACTGCGGCATCCAAGGTTTGCTACTTGAATTTAAAATCAGCTAGAGCCTGATTACCTCAGTAAGAACAAATCCTCCGTTTCTAACAGGAACATGATATACAGATGCCCAGAGCAAAGGTCCCTTTAGCCCTGAACCTTCTCCTGGAGCACAGCCTGGAGGGGAGGATTATTGTTCTCCTGAGCTACCCTGAAATTATATCAAATGCAGTTAAACAGCTTGTTCTCAATCCCATTTGGGGACTGCATTTTTGCTGGGAACTACTGATCAGGAGATGTCGGTGACCGTGCAGATGTTCCCTGCCTCAGTTTCCCCACTTGACCTTTTCTATATTTTGCTTGTTTTGCTAATGGCCATCTCAGGTCAGGACTGTGTACAGCACCTGGCACCAGGTGGATCCTGCTTTGTGACAGAGCCTCTTGGCAAGATCATAACATAAGACAAGTAATGATGAAGCACTATCAGCTTAGCTCTTGCCCCTGTGGCTCCTTGCTTTTTCAAACAACTGTCCACATGCAGCGGCTTCTCACTCCACTCTGTTACCCCCCCAGCTCCGGCGTGGTGCTGAGTGTAGTCAGAGGACTGTACAAGCCGCTGCAAACCTCTTAGCAAATTAATTAAGGCTTGAGAGTGACTGGGAGAAGCACTGGCTCAGCCAGCCAGCTGGGGGGCTGTTTGCAGGAGACCCACCTAGTTAAATAGATCTTTTTCTTATCACGTTGCAAAGGGCCTTGGCAGAGCCATAAGCTTAGGCAGACACTTAATGTTGCTGATTGCTTATGTTTCAGTAGTGCTGGAGGTCCCTGCTATGGACCAGGGTTTATCGTGCCAGATGTCCATGGAAAACACCCACCAAATGAACTTGTGAGCTCTTCTTGTTGGACACCAGCTACCACAGTGGGCAATTAAAAGTAGTTAGCAAGTCTCTGGTTCCCTGGTGTCAACTGGCTGCAGCTGCCTTTCTTCCCCTCGCGTCACCCTGGAGGAAGCAGGCCACAGTTCCTCTGTCTCAGCAGCGGAGCGGGGCGGTTGTGTGATGATAGATGAGCTCAGCAGGGGCGGGTAATGCTAGAAAAAAAGGGGAAATGGGTCTGCTTGGATTTTGCATCCAGGTGCATCTGCATGGGAACGCACACAAGCATAAATGTGGATTCGTTGTGTCTTGCCCCTAAAGCTGTGTTAAGGCAGTGGCTGAGAGAGGTTCTGAAAGCCCCTTCTTGTCTTCTAAGGGTATGGTGCAGGGGTGGCTTCAGATGATTTGGTATTTCTCTTCCCAGATGTCTTCCAAATGAATCCATCGTGTATTCACCCATCGTGTATGCACCAGACCTGTGGAAACAATGCAGCATGTTTTGGGGATTCCGGACCAGTTGGTTCTTTGCCCAGGCCTTTGCTGGGTTCCCTGCTCTGTTTGCACTCACTTTCCATCTGCTGGCATCCTTACTGCTCTCCTTGTATTTAATAATTCTCTCCAGACAGGGCAGATACTACAAGAGAACAGCAAGTGTTATGCTCTGGTTTAAGAACAGGGTGTTGGGAAGTGATGTTGAAACGCAGGGTCCCTGTGCTCTGCTGTATGCCCCACTCATAGAGTCATAGAATCATTATGGTTGGAAAAGACCTCTAAGATCATCTAGTCCAACCATCAACCCAACGCCACCATGCCTACTATACCATGTCCCAAAGTGCCACATCTACACGTTTTTTGAACACCTCCAGGGATGGTGACTCCACCACCTCTCTGGGCAGCCTGTTCCAATGCTTGACCACTCTTTCAGTAAAGACATTTTTCCTAGTATCTAATCTGAACCTCCCCTGACGCAACTTGAGGCCATTTCACTCAAAAACATGCTTGGCAGGAACGATTGCTCTTAGCGCAGTGGGGTTCGCCAAAGACAGGATGCGCTGCGCTCACTCTGCACCTTTTTAAATAAGATGATCACTTCTCTTCTGTGGGGAAAATTGACTGACTTCATGGTTCTAGGTGCGTTGAAAGTATTTGCCATGGTGTCCTGTGGGAAAGAACGGGGGGAAGCTGAGAGGGTCAGAGCTGCTAAAAAGCCATTCAGGTGGCCAAAGTAGGGGTCGCAGTGAGAGGCTGTCTCAGCCTGGCAGCTGTCAAGGACTGCTTTTCAGATAAACGCTGTATTTTCTATATTCAAGCTCAGTCTTGGCACAAGCCATGAAAAAGCAAGTGCAAGACAGAGTGAGGCATATTGGTGCTGCAATGTAAGCCTGTGTCTGCAATGCAGCGCGTGCTGCAGGTCTCCCAGTGTGAAGGAAGACAAATATGTGCTCTCTAGCTGTGTTTAAAAATCCCATCCCCAACTCCATGGAGCTTCTCCGTCTGGCAGGTACCCAGGCACTTGGCACCGCTGAGACTCGGATCTGACAGCCCCAGTCTGCCTCTGCTGTGCTATGTTCCCTTCCACCACCACTGCCAGCTCTTACCTGGTGCTTCAGATCCGTGAGGAGCAACCATAAGCTGAGTCGAGGGGGGCTGAGCTATGATTTCACATGCAGGTGGCAACGCCAGTATGTGCAAAATGCTCCCCAGGCTAGCAGAATGGTGTCAGAGGTGTTCTCCTGCAGAGAGCAGAAAATTGTTGTGTCCTGAATCTAATTTAAACCAAGCAGAGCAGTGTCCATTACCTCGATGCCCTAGGCAGAGGGATAGCTTTGCACTGCCCCTCTCCTGTGAGAGGTGCATGTGGGTGCCCAGGTTCAGGGCAGCAGATGAAGTCCCTTTCTCTTCCCGGCTGCTCTGCATCTCCCTGCGGTTTGTGCAGAGGCAGAAAAGCCACGCTGCCATCCAAGACCCATAAAGCAAGTGTCACCTACTGAAATCCATCACTGAAAAATGTGGCTAAGCCAGTTCTATAGCAACAAAAGTGAAGAATCAATCAGGGCTTAATTATCTTTCCTGAGTGCAACAAGAGCCATTTCGCAGCAACTCTGCACCCCTGCCCTTCCACTCCCCCTGAAAGGCAGAACATGCATTTTCCTGCATTCAGCTTCTTTCTCTTTAACAGCAGATAATCAGCTTAATAGAGAAAAGATTGTCCTTACAACACAACAGAGCCGTAATGAAGAGAAATCTTCCTTGAGAAAAAAAAAAAAGAAAAAAAAAGCGTGGCTCACTCATATAGCAAAACTGTTGGTTCTGCACCCGTGGTGTTTGGGGAGTCTGGGCTGTGTATGTGAATCAACACTAACATCTTTCCCTGGGAAAAAGCATTGTGGGGCTGCTGATACAGCCTCTGCCGTCCACTGCCTATAGAAGCAGGAGGTGGAGAAGAGTTTGAGAAAGTTTTTGATCATTGGCACTAAGCTAAAGCTTCAAGGCCCTTGTCTGCAGAAAAAAGGGAGTTCTCAAAAACATCTCCACCTGGGATGACAGTTATGAATGGCACCTGCTTCATTAGTGACTGTGAAGCACACCCGGTTGTTAACAAGGATGGAATAGCTGTGCTTAAGTTTTATAAAAGAATCCAGAAGTGACACTGGCCTCCATGCTTCGGAGCACTCTGTGAGCTGAGCAGCAGTGGTCAGGGAACAACGTGATGCTTGGTTACCCCATCTCCAGGTCCTATGGGATTTCTGCACTTTTCTTGGAAGGAGCAAGTGCTGCTCGCTATTGTAGACTGGCAGAATGAATTTAGCCATGCTGGAGAATTGGGAATTTTCTGTGGAAAATGTTTTTTGCAATGCCAAAATATATTCCTGTGAAATGAGCTCTTTCAGGTACCTTAGATTTTTTTTTGTTGTTGTTGTTTTCCACCAGAAATATAAAATCAGAGAAAACCAGAGTGCTTTGGATTGTGCTGCCATTAAACGGGGCTGTTGCAGTGCATCGAGGGAGCTGTGATAATCATAGAATCATTTGGTTGGAAAAGACCTTTAAGGTCATCAAGTCCAACCGTACCTGTCCACTACTAAACCATGTCCCTAAGCACCTCGTCTACCCGTCCTTTAAATACCTCCAGGGATGGTGACTCGACCACTTCCCTGGGCAGCCTGTTCCAAAATTTGACAACCCTCTCTGTGAAGAAGTTTTTCCTAATATCTAATCTAAACCTCCTGATACCTGTGAATATAGAAATGTCCTGTCACTTTAAACTGATTAGAGCTGTTGTGAAAAAAAAGTGAACCACTTTTTCTCATGAATTGTTTTATTTGTGACCAGAATTTACAGAATTAGTATGGGGGGGACAGAAAAGTGGTGGTATTGTAAAGAAAAGCCCCCTAGGATGTATTTTAGCATACTGGAAAGATATCGGGGGACCACCTGGAGATAGTGTGGATCGTAAAATCTTGAAAATATTGTAATCAGTGGTGGCCCCTGTACAAACTAAAAGATGGTGAGAAATGGCCCTTTAACGGATCTTTGAACTATAATACCATACTGCAGTTAATGTTGTTCTTACGGAGAGAAGGTGATAGGGGAGGAGATGCTGGTGCTGTCGGGGTTAAAGAATCAGAGGCAGGAGTGCCTTTTACTTTAGCAGACTTGGACGGCCAGCGAATTACTGCAGGGAATTATCAGGATGATTCTGAAAAGGTTGCTAAAGGATTTGAATTAATAATAAAAAACCAGGATCCTGATTAGACGGACATAGATTTGATTTTGGGAGAACTGACTGAAACAGAAAAACAATTGGTATTAAAAACTGCACGAACTCATGTGCAGGCCCAAATTACTGGAGGAACTTTACAGGGACATGTAGACGATTATGTTCCCCTAACTGACCCACATTGGGACCCCAATGATGGGCGTGATTATAGACTATTAAAAAGATATCGAGATTGGATAAAACTGGGATTAGAGAACGCAATTCCAAAAGCCGTAAATTGGTCAGCATTATATGCCGTCAAACAGGGGCAGAGGGAGACCCCTACTGAATTTTTGGAAAAACTTTGTGAATGTAATAGGAGCCACTGGCCAACAGGAAAAAGCATTCTTTTTGAAGCCACTTAAATTCAAATTGGGAAAGCAGATTGGAATACACCAATTTCTATATTTACCAAAATCACCTAAGCCCTTATTGGGCCGGGACTTATTGGAACAATTGGAAGCAGAAATAGTTTTTAAACAAGGAACCATGGAACTAAAAGAGAAACAATTAATTGAAATTTTAAGTTTGGCCCTAATGTACCCTGAAAAGTCTGCTGCACTGACATTGAAGAAATTATCAACCAAGTATATCCAGGAGTATGGGCTGTGGGAACCCCAGGGAAAGCGAAAAATGCCATTCCCGTAGTAATAGAACTTAAGGAAGGAGTAAGCCCAGTGCGACAAAAGCAATATCCCTTAAAATTAGAAGATCGAAAAGGGATAGAGGGCCCGATTAATAACTTTTTAAAACATGGATTGTTAGTGGAATGTGAATCAGAATGTAATACTCCCATATTGCCGGTGAAGAAGCCGGATGGCACTTATCGGGTAGTACAAGATTTAAGAGGAGTGAATGAAATTGTTAAGGACCTACACCCTGTGGTGGCCAATCCTTATACTTTACTTACCAAATTACGAAATAATCAGGTATGGTTCACAGTATTAGATTTGAAAGATGCATTCTTCTTTTTACCTTTAGCCAAAGAAAGTAAAAATTTATTTGCATTTGAATGGGAAAGTCCTACCACTGGTAGGAAAACTCAGCTTACCTGGACAGTGTTACCCCAAGGTTTTAAGAATAGTCCAACAATCTTCGGGAATCAATTAGCACGATTGAAACGTGGGACCCTCCCTCCAGAGATGGAATCCTTT
>VYZW01056291.1:7362-18024 GCA_013401315.1 Balaeniceps rex | reverse complement strand
AAAAAAGAAAAAAAGAAAAAAAAGAAAAAAAAGAAAAAAGAACAGAACATTCATACAAAGACTTTTCTGTCTCTAAAACTGTTCTCAATTTATTTTATAACAGAGAAATTGTGCAATATGAATGCTACCATGGTAACAACTCACTTTATTGAACAAGAGAGAAAATAATTATCCCAAACCTGCATATCATGCAAGCACATGCAGTAAATTTAGTGCTGCCCTTTTTCCCCTTGCTATTTTTCTTCTCGCAAAGAGAAACAGATTTTGAATTTATACCTTATAGCAAGCCAGGCATCATTTTGCTTGTCCCTCCCACTTCTTTGTATATTTTACACCTCTTGAGTGCATGATGTGAAGGACCCAGTTACTTACAAAAAGAAAAAGGGATTAATGAATCAGAAATGCTCTTCCCCCTCCTGAGTTAAGTACAGAAGACTCCTATGTAAATGCTTCACGCATTTAAAAAAAATGAAGCCCTAAGGCAAGCACAGCACATGCTTAGTATTCACTCAGTATACTTAAACAGGAACCCTTACATTTATAGTAAACCAAAAGTTATTCATCTCCAAACAGAAATTAAACCTGATTTTACTGTTCTGTCCAAATATTCTTTGTGATATTATGTTTGTGAACATACTGTTATATTTTATATACAAGGGACTGTAATATTTTCAGAAGAACTGCATGGATTTAGCCATACAAATCCAATTAATCTCAATAGAAGTTGTATGGCTAAATCCCTGTGCTCGGCTTTGACATTTTGGAAGCAGTGGGGGAGGTTTTTCAAGTAGTGAATATGTATTAAACAAAACTCAGTTTTCTCAAAGAGAAATAAAATAGCATGTAGATACTTACAGATATCAACAAACATATTTATACGACTCTGTCAAGAAAATCACATTCCTAGCAAAGGAGGCAATGATTTCCACAAAACTCTGTTTTACCAAAAATAACAGTATTATCCTGCAGTCTATGAGATAAAACTAATCACGTGGACATATTAGTTGGATAAATTATTCTTATTTTACCTCCAGTTTTGATCTTTTTACTTCATTTGCAGTGGAACTGCCCGTCTGATATAAACTGTTAAAGAATGAATTTAATCTTGTGTTCACAGTTAGAGGATAGCCAAAACAATGTGTTTGGGATACATAAAAATTCATGTTTTTAAAAAGTTACTTTGAAGTGACTTGGAAATGCTGTTTAAAAAGATGATCTAATTTGCCACAGACCTTCCTCACTTTTTTTGGTTTATTTACAGTCCTGAACAGCTTAAAGAGTAGAAACAAAACTACTCTCTTTCAACTTCAGCAACAAAGAATGCAGCTAATTTTGGCTATTTCTTGGTAGATTTCTTCAGTTACTAGGAACAATTTATGTGTACAGACATTCATGCACACATACAATACAGGCTGTGCAAAACCTTAATTCGGCAAGCTGTCTTCATGGAGCTGGAACTCTCCAAACCATCCAAACACAACTTATCTTGATGCAGAGTTCTTTCTAAAATATAGACTGTAATGGTATGTCCTTCATAAATACACACACATATATGCTACTAAATATATTTAATACCTCCCTATGAAGCTCTTACAGAAAATGAAACTATAATTCCAGTAGTTGAATTGGTAAAACTTACAATTCCGTATAAAAAAGGCTACTCTTAGCTGCCTTCTCTCTTCCCCCAAAGCCCTCAACAACAAATACCAGGATTTCGCTTCATAATTATCAACTAGCTGCTTTCTATCTTAAAAAACATAAAATCAAACCCACTAGAGATGTGTGTTTCCCATACAGCAGCTGAACAGTTAAATCCCAAGAGTGTTTTAACTGTAGAAGAGAGATAAATAATGTCCGGTTTTACAATAATTTAGGTTTTGCATTTGACAGTACTTTTTGTATGGACACTTTTTTTCCCCAGTTCAAGCATAATTCACAAAGAGGCAGTGGAGACTTTTTTTTAAAAGAGGAGAAAGTAAGTGACCATTTGAGAATTAGCTGGGCATATAAAGTATTTAACAAGCAACTGAACAATAAGGACAAATTCACCCAACAAAAGCCATCATGCTGCAGTTTATTTTTCCTGTGTATGCATGGCTTGGCTGGTTGCTCACAGGAAGGCTTAGCCCACGTGCTAGTTGAAGAGTTTTATTTAAAGCTTGTTATATTTCAAGTTAATCATGACCATTCAAGTACCATATCCTCAGAGAGAAACAATAGCCACACTTTTTGCTTGAAATGCATGATAAAGCCATTACTTCATAAAAAAAATAATGCCATTAGAAGTAAAAACATTGCTATATAAATATAAAGCAACATTTTTCTGCAGTGGTATGTTCTGAAAGCCTTATAATCTGACTTAAAAGAAGTTTATAAAAGCATTAGCATGTTACAAAAAACACACATCACTTATCGGGACAGTATCTGAAATAGTAGCCTCCCTGGCCAGAAGGTCTCCACAAAGCCTTCTTTGAATTTTGCTTTATACAAAAGATGTAAATTCTGGGGTACAGAACTTCAGTATATTAAAAATGCTTAATGTGATTAAACACAAGTGATAACATGTTTAATATTTAAATAGACTTAAATAAGAAATTGTTTTGTGAGGAAGACTTTCATCCATAAAACCTTTCCCAATGCAAAAATCTCAAACATCCCTCTGCCCATGTCTCTTACAATCTCAGCTATTTCTATCCCCTTCACAACTCAGAATCACAGAATGGCTGAGGGTGGCAGGGACCTCTGGAGGTCATCTGGCCCAAACCCCCTGCTCAAGCAGGGCCACCTAGACCAGGCTGCCCAGGACCATGTCCAGATGGCTTCTGAATATCTGCAAGGATGGATACTCCAACACCACTCTGGGCAACCTGTTCCAGTGCTCGGTAACCCTCACAGTAAGAAAGTGTTTCCTGATGTTCAGAATGCACCTCTTGTGTTTCATTTTGTGCCTGTTGACTCTGGTCCTGTCCCTGGGTACCACTGGAAAGAGCCTGGCTCTGTCCTTGTTGCACACTCCCTTCAGGTATTTCTCTACATTGGTAAGACCCCCGTGAGCCTTCTCCTTTCCAGGTTGAACAGTCCCAGCTCTCTCAGACTTTCCTCATAGGAGAGATGTTCCACTCCCTTCATCAGCTTCGTGGCCTTTCAGTGGACTCTCTCTGGTATGTCTATGTCTCTCTTGTACTGGGGAGCCCAGAACTGGACACAATACTCCAGCTCTGGTACTCACCAGTGTTGAGTAGAGCAATAAGTCCTTCAGCTGGTCATTACATCCCTTTACACTCTACGCACCTTCTGCTCCTCCTGTTCCCCCACTTCTCAGCAGAAGATGCTTCACACCTTGTGCCTGGGTCTTGGTTAGGTCCTTGCTAAATGGCCAGCACCAGGTAAAAAAAAACACAACCTATGCACGTGGTAAAGAGTCTCGTGAACAGAGGGTATGAACGTGGACACCAATTTTCATTAGATTTCCAAGACTGAATATCTCTGAAAACTGTGCCTTTCTGTCAATTTCAGCCAGAACTAGATAAGCTAAAAAAAGGTGTGAAGGATATAAACAGGGTGAAAGAACTGACAGATATGCGATTGAGTCTGTTTCCTTAGGAAACCAAGCTAGAAGATACTCAAGAAATGAAGTAGCACTCTGAAAAGCAGACACTGTGAATATAAGGTACATGCTTGTCCTGGTTTCGGCTGGGATAGAGTTAATTTTCTTCCTAGTAGCTGGCATAGTGCTGTGGTTTGGATTTAGGATGAGAAGAATGCTGATAACACACTGATGTTTTAGTTGCTGCTAAGCAGTGCTTACACCAGTCAAGGACTTTGTCAGCTTCCCATGCTCTGCCAGGTGCACAAGAAGCTGGGAGGGGGCACAGCCAGGACAGCTGACCCAAACTGGCCAAAGGGCTATTCCATACCATATGAGATCATGCTCAGTATAGAAACTGGGGGGAGTTGGCTGGGGGGCAGCGATCGCTGCTCAGGGACTGGCTGGGCATCGGTCAGCGGGTGGTGAGCAACTGCATCACTTGTTTTTTTTCCCCTGGGTTTTCTCTCTCTTGTTGTTCTTCTTTTCATTGCAATTTTTATTACTATTATTATTATTTTATTTTAATTATTAAAGAGTTCTTATCTCAACCCACAAGTTTTCTTACTTTTGCCCTTCCAATTCTCTCCCCCATCCCACCAGGGCAGGGGAGGGTGACCGAGCGGCTGTGTGGGGCTTGGTTGCCAGCAGGGGCTAAACCACGACAATGCTAAAGATCATCATGTTCAAACATATGAAGTACTTGGGCGGGGCAGCCTTATCAGAGTTATCCTCAACAACTTACACAGTACTTCCACGCTCCAGACAAAACAATGTTTGGATGTGAAGGAACGTACAACAACTCAGTAACTAAACACTGACATGTTTATCCTTTACTTCAAGTTTGTTTTGTGGTGGGTTTTTTTGTTTGGTTGGTTTTGGGGGTTTGTTTGTTGTTTTAGTTTTTTTTAAGATATAAACCAAAATCCTTCTTTAAAAGAAAGAAGAAAATCTAGAAAACTGAAACAAGCGTGAGATTCCCATGCAGCCTCCTCTGACCAAACCTTCCTGGTGGTCTTTAATAGCAGTGGCTTGTTGAAGAAATCAAGGATGAAATACAGCGAGCAGCTATTAATGTACGCAGGATTGTCTGCTTCACAAATAAACTGTTAGTTATTTATTGAGAAATGTAATTTCCATTCAGTTGACTAATGAAATGATACCTCACTGTAAGATTTTTCAGAGGATAGTCATCATCATTATCTAGTTTCAGGGCTTAGCTTTTAATATCTAAATGCTTATTTTCTTCAAGTGACAAGGCTCTCGCACTTCTGCCTGAGTGCAATCCACAAAAAAATGTGTCTCCCTGCTTTTCGGCTGGCTCATCACCAGCCAGAGCCTGAGTTACAGCTCCCAGTGGCAGAATGCAGCCTATTCAAAACAGCATGATTAATTTAACTAAAAAGAAAACCACAAGCAGAGAGAAATGGATTAAAAAACAACAAAACCCTACATACATATGGTCTTATCTGAGACTTGCCTTGTTAACATTCCACTTTTTTCTGCCATAGGGTGAAGCACTTGCTGGTACTGCCTGAGTGCAACTGCTGCCTCTGACACTATAACCTGAATCCTTCCCCCTCTCTAACACAACCCAAGGCTGAATTCAGGTATTGTTCCTCCCATTACAAAGCAACTGAAAGAAAGCCACTGCCAGGTTCCCAGAAATCTGGGGAAAGGCTTAACTGCATTTAACCCTTAGGGCTCCCTGGAACCAGCCACACGACATCCTCTGGACGCACACAGCACCCGTAACTCCCATGTTCTTCCTAACTGTTAAATACTGTAGTTGAGAATGCCACCGATGATACAGGCACAGAGCATGAAAATGGTGCTACGAAACAGGCAAGTTCCATTTTCTTCAGCACGATCAGGTGTTACAATTCTCCTATAGAGATCTAATGGCAGGACTACAGATGTAATATGGTATTAACAACTATTTACTATCTGCTTTCTTCCTCCAATAAATAAATGTATTTAACTTCCCAAATTTGTTCTCCAGGTTCTGTGTAAGAGGAGAATCCAGTAACGTAATGGACTGACAGGAAGGCAGCTGTGTCCAAAAATACATTTTTACCATTTCAATTATATGACCATTTGCTGTGGTTTAACCCCAGTCAGCAACTAAGCACCACACAGCCGCTCACTCACCTTCCCCTGCCCTGGTGGGATGGGGGAGAGAATCGGAAAAAAAAGGTAAAACCCGTGGGTTGAGATAAAGGCAGTTTAATAGGACAGAAAAGGAAGATAAAATAATAATAATGATAAAAGAATATACAAAACAAGTGATGCACAATGCAATTCCTCACCACCCACTGACCCATGCCCAGCCAGTTCCCGAGCAGCGATCGCTGCCCTCCAGCCAACTCCCCCCAGTTTCTATACTGAGCATGACGTCATATGGTATGGAATAGCCCTTTGGCCAGTTTGGGTCAGCTGTCCTGGCTGTGCCCCTCCCAGCTTCTTGTGCACCTGGCAGAGCATGGGAAGCTGAAAAGTCCTTGACTGGTGTAAGCACTGCTAGCAACAACTGAAACATCAGTGTGTTATCAGCATTCTTCTCATCCTAAATCCAAACCACAGCACTATGCCAGCTACTAGGAAGAAAATTAACTCTATCCCAGCTGAAACCAGGACACCATTATTCACAATAAATATACACTGCTATGTTCCTTGTGCTCAGAATGGGAAGTAGAGATAGCAGTATATAGGTTATGTTTATGGATGTCCAGCTTACCACAGCTGCAACTCGGTATTTAGATCTGACAACGAAAAGGCTCACACAATGAAAAAAAGTATCTCAAGTACTGATGAAAGTGACTGGCAAATCTTATTCAACCAAGAGGTTAGACTTATATCCGAAAGAAAAACACTGACGACTTACACTAGGTCATCCAAATACCTGACATAACCAAAGATTCCAGTGACACAAATGAAATTATCACTAAAGTCAGCTACTCAGTAAAGATGTAGTCCAGACATCAGAATTTATCACACCTGCATTTTTATCCAAAGCATTAAGTCTGTCACCTTAAATTCAACAAAGAATTAAAGAATTTCAGAAAAAGATGGCCTACTTCAACACAAATTAAATGGCTTTCCAGATGGATACTCAAATGTTTGCTTGCCTTCTACAGTTTAAGACTAAGTTGTATATTTTTTTAATATATTTATTAAGTATTGTCACTTAATATCACATCCTCTTTCCTTGAACTTTTACTGTAGATTCCTACAGTGATCAAAGTGTCCTGGCCTATCAATCAGTTATAAAGTTGATCACGTCAATGCCTGTGTGTCATTTCATGTAATGTACTCAACTGCGATTACATATTAAACCATCTAAAGATACAATTAAAAAAAAAATTTAAAGTATTACAAAATAACTAAGACAAATATTTGCACATCTTTTCAGAAGCTGGAAAGTGTCATTTTCCAAATGTCTCCATTCATAAGCAGTGGGCAACCTGAAGATGCCTGTACTGTGTCAGTGACTTCAACTACAGAGTACCCCCATATTAAGGATGTGTCTTGCATGTATGCGTGTGAGCATGTGTCTGGAGCGTAGGGCTAGTTCCAGTACTTCTCCAGAACAGCGCTCGTTTGTTCTAACATCACTACAAAACAAATAAATGTTAAAACACAAAAAAAAACCCAGAAGATGAAGAATACATGGGCAAACTTTTATGCCCCTTGTTTCCAATTCCTGCCTCTTCCTATTTAAAACATGTTAGGATTTAACATCAAAATGAGCAGTTTTTCTCTTACTACCTAAGCAAATACAGTTATATTATGAAGATGACAGTGACTGACAGTTACATGATGACACACTTGACACACATCACATCTGCCAATACTTACTTTTTTCCTCATTCATGCAGGTTTATTTTTTTCCCCAGAAGAATATGGTATTTATTAGTACAACATTTCCAAATTCAGTATGCCAGAAAAGTTGTTTAACTAGCTTTTTAACATTTGGTTGTAAAATAAGAGTTAATTATTTTTAAACAAATTAAACCCCTGTGTTTCAGTACTTTTATTCATATGAATATGACCTTAAGCAAGCCTATCATCTGATGCAATAGATACTTTATATGGCTAGCACTTTTATAGGTAATACAGATAAGAGTATTGTTCCGCTCATGAGGCAGAGGGAGTTAAATCATGAAATATTCAGTTTTAATTAAGATTACTGTATCAAAGGCAAGGCTTAATGCAGAATTGAAGTAAGGATCAAGGTTAATGCCTATTCTAAAGCAAATTTACATAAATTATGTTTCACTAGTGTACCATGAGTCTTATTTTGTCAATTTATACCATGTGAGATCATAGAAATTAGAGATGGAAAATGTCTATTAAGTCATCTTCAATCTCCTCCCCCCAGTGCAGAATTCTTTCCTCCAGTTTGTGTCTGCATGCTTTGTCCACTATCATTTTCAAGAGCTCAAGCAGTGGGGCATTCCACTAAAACTTCAGGAGAGACTATTACACACTTTAATGTCTCCAATAGAAAGGTTTTTTATGGTATTCAAAGCTAAGATTCCCCTCATCTTATTTCATTACTCCTACTTAGACCTCTTTGGACTCCTCTAAATGAATCCTTCCTTGGCACTTGAAGCCTATAAATACTTCCAGACATTTTCATCATCCACTGGTAGCTATTTAGCCAAATTAGTGTAGGGATCAGCTCTCTTCATCTGAACATCACCAAGCACACAGATAGCTATAAGTAATAATTACATGTGTTCATTTCCTTTAATCTTTCTTCACAAGTCATTCCCTTCTAGCCTTTAATTTTTGCCACTCTTCATGCCTTCATCTTCTTTTAAGTGTTACTACTTTCCAATTATTTTCCTTTCTCTGAACAGCTTTATTTCAGGTCATTTCCACTTATGCATGCTAGCTTGAATCTACCACTTTATCCTGACTTTTCACTGATGCATGTAGGTTTTTGTGGTTTTTTGTTTGTTTGCTTTTTTAATAAAGCATCAAGCTCAAATCTCTCCTCTGTTCATGTCAAACCACCACAGAAAAAAATAATATTACCTGCACTAGAGACCAGCATTTTAGCTTATTAAAAATACGATAAGCATAAGCGCCTAATAAATTCAAATTGTTTACATTACTCATTTTTATGTTTGGCTCCGTTTTTCCAGGTTTTAGGCACATCAACTTTGGGCAATGTCTGAAACACCTTTGGTTTTTGGAGTACAGATAATTAATCTTTTTTCTTTGTATTTGTCTTTTTAGTATCTGCATGAACAATTTCACTAACAAGAAAATTAAATCAGGACTTCAAGCATTATTTTTTATCTCCTATCATATCGATGATACCTGTCATGTTTGGTACCTTTCTTCCTGACCACTCCAACACACTGAGCTATCCCCAGTGCCTGAGCACAATGTAAATTTACAAAAGCCTCACCTGAGCCAGACTGAGATGGCTTCGCTCTCATCGGATGGCAATCTGGCTCACTGAAGTGAGTTCCAGACACTGAGCAGAATTAAAATTTAGGCTATTTTTGGTATGGGAGATGAGAGTAAGATACTGGTTTAAGGTTTTAATCTAATCATAGAAGTCATAAAAGGAGATTTCTTTTCTGCTAAGGAGATACTGCCATGCTAACTTTCCACCTGTACCTCTTTATTTCTCCCAGTCATTAAGAAATGGTCTGGTTCTGGTCACGGCTGCACAGAAAACATGCTAAATTAAGTGGTCAAAATAGCACTCCACAGGCTAGTCCCCTGAAATGCCTACCACAAGGTTAAAAACAGCAAGGTCTCAATGCTTTTGTCTTTGTCTAGGAGAGAAGGAAAAAGACAGGCCAAGCACGTGTTGACTGTCAGACCAACCTACCATGCAACAGCTCCAGTAGTCAGTCACCGCACGTTCCCAGTCAGCCATCCTTCCCCCTTCACTACTTCTACTGATAGTCCATTGCATTTTATGATACAAGTTGATAATTTAAACAAAAAGCTTAGCTATGACAAAAGCTTATTTGTAAGAGCTAAGTATCCAGGATGAAGTTAAATGGCAAGCCTCTGTCACTGTTAACTAACAGGCAGGCAGCTAAAACTAAAAGATTTTTCAGGAGACAATTAAAAAGCAATACAAAGAGATTATGCCATTGATGCCCCTGCTATACCTGTTCAGTGAATCAGAACAGATTACTTCAGTCTCCCAGTCTTCTAGACTGTCAGTCTAGCATCTTTCACGAGCACTAAGTCACACAAATTATTAAAAAGCTTTTCTCTACACCATCAGTGTCATACACCCATTAGAGGCCACTCCAGGCTAGAAAATATCTGTTGCAAAAAGTATTCCTAGGCCATATGCTAGTAATAAATAAAAAAGGCTGGAAAAGATCATTTTGTAACAACAATCTTCAGTTTTCTTCTCATGTCTATGTGGTAATCTCTTAAGTCAATCTGTTTACTCTCTGTATCAACTATACCTTTTTTTTTTATCTATACGATTCGTTAGTTCATCTTTTGACATTCTCTTTCATATTTCTTGCCTACACATCTAGAACATGGAACACCCTCTTGTTCATTTTATGTAGGTCACAGATGGTCTACAACATATCCAGCCCTCTTCAATTATTAAACTAGATCAACTTGGGTCGTCTTCTTCTCTATCTGTGCCTTTTAATAAATACTCCAGCTACCACCCCTATTTTTTTAAACTCACTACTAACCAGAGACTGAATTCAGAACCTTTCAGAAGACACAGATGTTCTGTCTGATATACATATTCTGATATATTCTACTCCTCATACTGGAATGTTTTAATATGTTCATAAAAGAATGATGAATTTCCCACTCTTCATTTGTATTACATTTCAAGAAACATTTATGGAAGGTGAGCAGGCAGGAAAAAAAAATGTATGTAAAAACATGCACACTGAAAGATACCTTTCAATGTTCTATGTGAATTGCTAGAGACCTAGCATCACATCCTGTTAGAAATGAAAACATATATAAATTTATAATCATATTCAGAAATAAATATTAGAAAACAAGACAACAATTTGAAGATTAAAATACAGAATTTTTGGTACTGGGATTTTTTTTTTTTT